>JALPQI010024568.1:0-18351 GCA_025490895.1 Thaumatotibia leucotreta
AAGTAGAATACCTGAGCATCGTGGAATGCACCTATTACAAGAGCCATAGAGGTCGCACTCCCATACAAGTTGAATACCTGAGCATCGTGGAATGCACCTATTACAAGAGCCATAGAGGTCGCACTCCCATACAAGTTGAATACCTGAGCATCGTGGAATGCACCTATTACAAGAGCCATAGAGGTCGCACTCCCATACAAGTTGAATACCTGAGCATCGTGGAATGCACCTATTACAAGAGCCATAGAGGTCGCACTCCCATACAAGTTGAATACCTGAGCATCGTGGAATGCACATTTTACAAGAGCCATAGAGGTCGCACTCCCATACAAGTTGAATACCTGAGCATCGTGGAATGCACCTTTGACAAGAGCCATAGAGGTCGCACTCCCATACAAGTTGAATACCTGAGCATCGTGGAATGCACCTATTACAAGAGCCATAGAGGTCGCACTCCATACAAGTTGAATACCTGAGCATCGTGGAATGCACCTATTACAAGAGCCATAGAGGTCGCACTCCATACAAGTTGAATACCTGAGCATCGTGGAATGCACCTATTACAAGAGCCATAGAGGTCGCACTCCATACAAGTAGAAACCCTGAGCATCGTGGAATGCACCTATTACAAGAGCCATAGAGGTCGCACTCCCATACAAGTAGAATACCTGAGCATCGTGGAATGCACCTTTGACAAGAGCCATAGAGGTCGCACTCCCATACAAGTAGAATACCTGAGCATCGTGGAATGCACCTATTACAAGAGCCATAGAGGTCGCACTCCATACAAGTTGAATACCTGAGCATCGTGGAATGCACCTATTACAAGAGCCATAGAGGTCGCACTCCCATACAAGTTGAATACCTGAGCATCGTGGAATGCACCTTTGACAAGAGCCATAGAGGTCGCACTCCATACAAGTAGAATACCTGAGCATCGTGGAATGCACCTATTACAAGAGCCATAGAGGTCGCACTCCCATACAAGTAGAATAAACCTAACAACTTACTATTTGACCCTCGCCATGTTGCGGATTTTCAGTGACACTAATTTATTTTACTGGCAATGATTACTGTTTGACATCAGCGGCCCTACCGCAAAAATCGAAATTCGTAAATTTCGAGGATTTGTCTCTCTCACTCTAATGACGCCTTCGTTTGAGTGACAGAGAAACATCCTCGAAATTTACGAATTTCGATTTTCGCGGTAGTAGGCCAGGCGTTGAATGTCATCGAATGTCACCGATGTAAACAAAAATAAAATATATCGCGACTTAAACGATTTCATCATAAAAATGCCGAAAAAGATACCAATAGAAGCAAGAAAAATCGTCTTAAATACAATAAAATCTTTAAACCAAAGAAAGGACGAAGGATTGAATAGTTTTCCATTGGAAAATGTTTTGCAATTGGTTACTGACATGACATCACATTATTGCCATAGGTAAACTGTTTGTAGCGACACTGTGTCAGGGTCAAATAGAAAGTTGTTAGGCTTTACAAGAGCCATAGAGGTCGCACTCCCATACAAGTAGAATACCTGAGCATCGTGGAATGCACCTATTACAAGAGCCATAGAGGTCGCACTCCCATACAAGTAGAATACCTGAGCATCGTGGAATGCACCTATTACAAGAGCCATAGAGGTCGCACTCCCATACAAGTTGAATACCTGAGCATCGTGGAATGCATTTTACAAGAGCCATAGAGGTCGCACTCCCATACAAGTAGAATACCTGAGCATCGTGGAATGCACCTATTACAAGAGCCATAGAGGTCGCACTCCCATACAAGTAGAATACCTGAGCATCGTGGAATGCACCTATTACAAGAGCCATAGAGGTCGCACTCCCATACAAGTAGAATACCTGAGCATCGTGGAATGCACATTTCACAAGAGCCATAGAAGTCGCACTCCCATACAAGTTGAATACCTGAGCATCGTGGAATGCACCTATTACAAGAGCCATAGAGGTCGCACTCCCATACAAGTAGAATACCTGAGCATCGTGGAATGCACATTTCACAAGAGCCATAGAGGTCGCACTCCCATACAAGTTGAATACCTGAGCATCGTGGAATGCACATTTCACAAGAGCCATAGAGGTCGCACTTCCATACAAGTAGAATACCTGAGCATCGTGGAATGCACATTTCACAAGAGCCATAGAGGTCGCACTTCCATACAAGTAGAATACCTGAGCATCGTGGAATGCACCTATTACAAGAGCCATAGAGGTCCAACTCCCATACAAGTTGAATACCTGAGCATCGTGGAATGCACCTATTACAAGAGCCATAGAGGTCGCACTCCCATACAAGTTGAATACCTGAGCATCGTGGAATGCACCTATTACGCACTAAAATATTAGATATAATGTATGACGATATAGTTGCAACACTTTCCAAAGCTGCCGAGTGTTGTTATAATGTAAAGTGTAAACGTAAATACATCACTGGTTGGAATAAGTACGTGCGCGGCGCTCACGAGACGGCTCGGCTTTGTTTTCGGAACTGGATTATACAGGGTAAACCGGATTCCGGCCCTATATATAAAGATATGTGCGAGTCCAGGCGTTTGTTTAAATCGAAACTAAAGTGGTGCCAGACCAATGAACAGAAAATAAAAATGGACATTATTGCCGAACACCACTCGAATAAAAATTTTGGACAGTTTTGGAAAACGTCGAATAAATTAAACCCAAGGCCGAGCCTGCCTGTGAGCGTGGCGGGGATGTGTGATCCTGTTGGCATTGCCAATGCTTTCCGATCTCATTTTAGTGTTAAGTCTCCACTGGGACCGGCGGCGCGGGGGGTGCCCGATGCTGAGACTGTCACTGGCGAGTATAATGTTAAATTTTCCTGTAAGGAAGTGACTGCAGTCATAAAGGGAATGGTGCGTGGCAAGTCGCCGGGCCATGACAGCCTCAGTATCGAGCACCTGCAGCACGCTGGGGTTCATCTACCTCGAGTGCTGTCAATGTTTTTTACTTTATGTATGGGTCACTCATATCTACCTCAAAATTTGATGCGAACGGTTGTGGTTCCTATAGTTAAGAATAAGACTGGTGACTCCTGTGATATTAATAATTATAGGCCGATTTCTCTCGCTACGGTCGTTGCTAAAGTACTTGACAGTCTCCTTGGTAAACATCTGGATAAGCACATTAAACTCCACGATGCGCAGTTTGGCTTTAGACCGAATCTTTCTTGTGAAAGTGCCATCCTGTGCCTCAAGGAGACTGTAAAGTACTACACCAATAGAAAAACCCCAGTGTACGCCGTTTTCCTTGATCTGTCAAAAGCCTTTGACCTTGTCGCTTACGACAAACTATGGAAAAAACTAAGTGCTGAGACGAGTGTACCTAGAGAATTAGTATCCCTGTTCAGGCACTGGTATAGCAATCAGACCAATTGTGTGAGATGGGCACGCTCTTTCTCGGATGAGTATAGGTTGGAGTGCGGGGTGAGGCAGGGGGGGTTGACGTCTCCCACGCTCTTCAACCTGTATGTCAACGCGCTTTTCGAGGAGCTCTGCGGCACGGGTGTGGGATGCCATATAAATGGAGTCTGTGTAAATAATATTAGTTACGCAGACGATATGGTGCTGCTGTGCCCCTCGAATGGCGCACTGAGAAAACTGCTCAGTATCTGTGAATCCTATGCGGTGAACAATGGACTCAAATACAATGCTCAGAAGAGCGAGCTCATGATTTTCAAACCGGATAACACTCGCTATACGGATGATCCTGATTTTTTTCTTACAGGCGTAAAATTACGGAGAGTGGACAAATTTAAGTACTTGGGTCACTGGGTCACCGCGGATCAAAAAGATAATTTTGACATTGAAAGGGAGCGCAGGGCGCTGTCTGTCCGATGCAACATGTTGGCTCGTAGGTTTGCAAAATGTACTGAGTCAGTAAAAGTCACGCTCTTCAAAGCATACTGCCAGTCGTTCTATACATGCAGCCTATGGGTTAACCATACGCAGAAGGCATACAACGACCTGCGGATACAGTACAACAACGCGTACAGAGCGTTGTTGCGGCTGCCACGTCATTGCAGCGCCTCCGCGATGTTCGCGGAGACTGACACGGCGGGTTTCGCCGCCATCATGCGCGCGCGCTGCGCCTCCATGCTACAGCGGGTGCGTGACAGCCGCAACATGCTCCTGCGCGCTGTTGCTGATAGGTGGGATTCGCCATTCTTGAAGCGGTGGATCGGGCTTCATGCCCTTAAATAATAATGTTTTTATTTTTAGTTTAATTTAGTTTACTTTATATTGTTTTCCTTTAACACTACTTCTAAGCACATATACTTTACTAACATAATATGGATCATTGGTCTGAAAATAAACGTTTATTATTATTATTATTACAAGAGCCATAGAGGTCGCACTCCCATACAAGTTGAATACCTGAGCATCGTGGAATGCACCTATTACAAGAGCCATAGAGGTCGCACTCCCATACAAGTAGAATACCTGAGCATCGTGGAATGCACCTATTACAAGAGCCAAATGTGTAAGATTCTCGCTTCCAAATGTAAGAAAGTCTGAAACTATTATCACGTTAAATGGCGAGAAGCTCGACCTTGTTGATAATGCACTTTTTCTGGGCCTTACCTTGGACAGCAATCTGCAATGGGCTCCTCACATATCTACCCTGGCAAAAAGGCTGAGCTCTGCCGCGTATGCAGTTAGAAGAATCCGACAGTTCACTGACGTGGAGACAGCTCGCCTAGTTTACTTTAGTTACTTTCACAGTATTATGTCTTATGGCATACTGGTTTGGGGCAAAGCAGCAGATTTGGACACCATCTTCATTCTTCAGAAGAGAGCTATTCGATCCATTTACAATATGAGCTCTCGCGACTCACTGAGAGAACGATTTAAGGAAATAGATATTCTCACAGTAGCTTCACAATACATACTGGATATGATAATGTACACACATAAGAATATTAAATCCTTTAAGAAGCTTTCTGACATTCACAGCCGCAATACACGGAACAAGCATAAGTTATTGGTTACCAAGTTTCGTCTACAGAAAGTAAAAAAGTCGTTTGTTGGAAACTGTGTTACCTTTTTCAACAAAGTACCCTTAGAGGCATGGGAACTGCCCTATAATGCATTCAAAATGTACATCAAAAATGGTCTTCTCAAAAAGGGTTATTATAAAGTTGACGATTACTTGAATGACAAGGAACCATGGCCGTGTCTTCAGTCTCAAGAGCTGTCTTAGATTTACATGACATTGACTTGAATACATATTAGTTATGTATTTTGTAGACTTAGCTTATAAGACTGTTAGCTTAACAGCCTCTTTATAATTATTATTATTATTTTTTTTTTTGACGTTTGGAGAGCCTTTACACCTCCAAAATTATTAATTTTATTTATTATTCTTAGCATCTAATTTCTTTGACCGTGGAGACCTTTTACATCTCCACACTTAATATTTATTTCACCATGGAGCCCATTCATCTCCTTATATATCATTTTGACTTATTGGATACATAATAATTATGTATTCTGTAGCACTAGTTTACAAGACTGTTAGTTTAACTGTCTTCTGACATGAAACATTTGTTTCATACACCTTTTTATTTACTTTTTATTGACATTTGGAGATTCTTTACACCTCCAAATCATTATTATTATTATTTATTAACTGACACTGGGGACACTTTACATCTCCAAAATTATGTATTATTGACATTAGAGAGTATACTATACATCTCTAGTTTAATTTAATATGAGTTTATTTTACTGTGATGTCATGTTTAAATAGGTATTGGCTGTTGTCTTTTATATAATAAGAATAGTTACTTTGTGATTGTCACTAAATTGTTAATTTTCTATTTTATTATTATTGTTAAAATCATGACGATTAGAGACCTTTTACATCCCTAAATCTTAAGTTTTCTTTATTCTGTATAGATATAGATTATAGTTCTGTATAGATATAGATGCTTAATAATATTGTGAACATGTACAATCATAATTATTTTTGTTTAATATTATGATTCTTTATTTATTTCTCTTTTTTTATAAAAATGTCTATTATATTTTTTTTATGTAATAAATTCTTTAATGCATGTTATTTTAATAAGATGTATTATTATACTGTTTTGAAAAAAGTTAGTCCACCTGAGTTTCTTACTGGTTCTTCTCAGGAACGGTGTAGGGTTTGAACCAGTAGTAGATTTTTTTTTTCTCTCTCTTGATAATGTCAGACGATTCGAAAATGCTTATTAATAAGCTTACTTGAATAAAGAATAGTTTGACTTTGACTTTGACATAGAGGTCGCACTCCCATACAAGTTCAATACCTGAGCATCGTGGAATGCACCTATTACAAGAGCCATAGAGGTCGCACTCCCATACAAGTTGAATACCTGAGCATCGTGGAATGCACCTATTACAAGAGCCATAGAGGTCGCACTCCCATACAAGTTGAATACCTGAGCATCGTGGAATGCACCTATTACAAGAGCCATAGAGGTCGCACTCCCATACAAGTTCAATACCTGAGCATCGTGGAATGCACCTATTACAAGAGCCATAGAGGTCGCACTCCCATACATGTAGAATACCTGAGCATCGTGGAATGCACCTATTACAAGAGCCATAGAGGTCGCACTCCCATACATGTAGAATACCTGAGCATCGTGGAATGCACCTATTACAAGAGCCATAGAGGTCGCACTCCCATACATGTAGAATACCTGAGCATCGTGGAATGCACCTATTACAAGAGCCATAGAGGTCGCACTCCCACACATGTAGAATACCTGAGCATCGTGGAATGCACCTATTACAAGAGCCATAGAGGTCGCACTCCCATACAAGTAGAATACCTGAGCATCGTGGAATGCACCTATTACAAGAGCCATTGAGGTCGCACTCCCATACACGTTCAATACCTGAGCATCGTGGAATGCACCTATTACAAGAGCCATAGAGGTCGCACTCCCATACATGTAGAATACCTGAGCATCGTGGAATGCACCTATTACAAGAGCCATAGAGGTCGCACTCCCATACAAGTAGAATACCTGAGCATCGTGGAATGCACCTATTACAAGAGCCATAGAGGTCGCACTCCCATACAAGTAGAATACCTGAGCATCGTGGAATGCACCTATTTCAAGAGCCATAGAGGTCGCACTCCCATACAAGTTGAATACCTGAGCATCGTGGAATGCACCTATTACAAGAGCCATAGAGGTCGCACTCCCATACAAGTTGAATACCTGAGCATCGTGGAATGCACCTATTACAAGAGCCATAGAGGTCGCACTCCCATACAAGTAGAATACCTGAGCATCGTGGAATGCACCTATTACAAGAGCCATAGAGGTCGCACTCCCATACAAGTAGAATACCTGAGCATCGTGGAATGCACATTTTACAAGAGCCATAGAGGTCGCACTCCCATACAAGTTGAATACCTGAGCATCGTGGAATGCACCTATTACAAGAGCCATAGAGGTCGCACTCCCATACAAGTAGAATACCTGAGCATCGTGGAATGCACATTTTACAAGAGCCATAGAGGTCGCACTCCCATACAAGTTGAATACGTGAGCATCGTGGAATGCACCTATTACAAGAGCCATAGAGGTCGCACTCCCATACAAGTAGAATACCTGAGCATCGTGGAATGCACCTATTACAAGAGCCATAGAGGTCGCACTCCCATACAAGATGAATACCTGAGCATCGTGGAATGCACCTATTACAAGAGCCATAGAGGTCGCACTCCCATACAAGTTGAATACCTGAGCATCGTGGAATGCACCTATTACAAGAGCCATAGAGGTCGCACTCCCATACAAGTAGAATACCTGAGCATCGTGTTATGCACCTTTGACAAGAGCCATAGAGGTCGCACTCCCATACAAGTTGAATACCTGAGCATCGTGGAATGCACCTTTGACAAGAGCCATAGAGGTCGCACTCCCATACAAGTAGAATACCTGAGCATCGTGGAATGCACATTTTACAAGAGCCATAGAGGTCGCACTCCCATACAAGTTGAATACCTGAGCATCGTGGAATGCACCTTTGACAAGAGCCATAGAGGTCGCACTCCCATACAAGTAGAATACCTGAGCATCGTGGAATGCACATTTTACAAGAGCCATAGAGGTCGCACTCCCATACAAGTAGAATACCTGAGCATCGTGGAATGCCTTTTACAAGAGCCATAGAGGTCGCACTCCCATACAAGTTGAATACCTCATCATCATCATCATCATCACATCAGCCGAAAGACGTCCACTGCTGAACATAGGCCTCCCCCAAAGATTGCCACAATGACCGGTCCTGCGCCACCCGCATCCAGTGGACTCCTGCGACCTTCACCAGGTCATCGGTCCACCTTGTGGGGGGCCTACCCACGCTACGTCTTCCGGTACGTGGCCGCCACTCAAGAACCTTCCCGCCCCAACGGCCATCGGTTCTACGCGCAATGTGCCCCGCCCACTGCCACTTGAGTTTAGCGATTCGGAGAGCTATTTCGGTTACTTTGGTTCTGCTGCGGATGGTCTCATTTTTAATCCGATCACGCAGAGAGACTCCTAGCATAGCCCTCTCCATTGCCCTTTGGGTGACTTTGAGCCTTCTTATGAGGCCCATTGTAAGCGGCCACGTTTCAGTACCGTATGTCATCACTGGCAACACACACTGATTAAAGACTTTCGTCTTCAAACACTGCGGAATATTGGACGAAAATATGTGTCGTAGCTTCCCGAACGCTGCCCAACCGAGTCGGATTCGACGATTGACCTCTTTCTCGAAGTTGGACCTACCTAACTGGATAGTTTGTCCTAGGTATATATATTCGTCTACAACTTCGAGTGTAAAGTCTCCGATTATTACGGGAGTTGGTGCTACATGGGAATTTGACATGATTTTCGTCTTATCCATGTTCATCCTAAGACCAACTCGCTCGGAGGCTTTACTGAGGTCAACGAGCATAGTTCTCAAGTCCTCCAAGGTCTCAGCCAAGACTACTATATCGTCAGCGAATCGAAGGTGAGTGAGGTACTCGCCGTTTATGTTGATGCCCAGCCTTCTCCAGTCCAGAGTCTTAAAGACATCCTCCAGTGCAGCGGTAAACAGCTTAGGCGAGATGACATCTCCTTGCCTAACTCCCCGCTGCAGCAGAATAGGCTTCGAGCTCTGGTCTTGGAGTCGGACTGACATTGTGGCGCTCTCGTACAAACACTTCAACACCTCGATATAGCGGTAGTCGACTTGGCACCGTTGGAGAGACTGTAGTACTGCCCATGTTTCGATCGAATCGAAGGCTTTCTCGTAGTCCACAAACGCTAAACAGAGAGGCAGGTTATATTCTTCGGTCTTCTGTATAACCTGGCGAAGCGTATGGATGTGGTCTACGGTACTAAAGCCTCTTCGGAAACCGGCTTGTTCGGGAGGCTGGAAGTCATCAATCCTGCGTGCAAGACGATTCGTAATGACTCTTGAAAACAGCTTATAGACATGGCTCAGAAGTGAGATGGGTCGGTAGTTCTTCAATAAAGCGTTGTCACCTTTTTTGAAGAACAGTACCACCACACCTCTGTTCCATGCCTTTGGCGTTCTCCCTTCCAGTAAGACGGAATTGAACAACTTCTGAAGGGCCGTAAGGATCGGTTTACCACCCGCCTTCAGAAGCTCAGCTGTAATTCCGTCCTCCCCAGGCGCCTTGTTATTTTTGAGCTGTTCAAGAGCCATTCTAATCTCGCACAGGCTGATGTCCGGGATGTCTTCTGTATAGTGTCGGGTCAGTCTAGCTCTGAGGTCTTCCGCTAGATCAACTTCGGGTCTGCTAGTTGACGTGTACAGCTGTCCATAAAAACCCTCTATCTCACTCAGCAGCTCAGATCTGGATGTGACGATTCTACCATCCTCAGTCTTTAATTTGGCGAGCTGGCTTTGCCCAACAGACAGATCCCTTGCAAAAACTTTAGAGCCCTTGTTCCGCTCGATGGCTTCTTCTATGCACTTGGTACGGAATTGGCGTATATCGCGTTTGAGGGACTTAGAGATCTGTCTGTTGAGCTGCCGGTATAAAGTCGCATCAACTGAGGATTGTAGAACCAGTTCACTCCTTTTTTCCATTAGTTTCTGAGTGGAGTCTGAGAGCTTTCTGGTCTTATTTGTCCGTTGGGCCTTAAAAAAGTGTTGCCGGGTGTATATTATTTCTGGCCTACATCAACGACCTGCCTAAAATATTGGATGCAACTTGTATAATGTTTGCGGATGACGTATCCATATTATTTAGTTGTACTAGCAGTGCAGAGTGCAATAAGCGTTTACAGGAAATCTCTCGCGATACCCGAAACTGGCTCGACGATCATAATTTGGAAATAAATTTAAATAAGACTAAAATAATCCAATTTAAACCGGCTCAAAAAAAATCATTAGACATGGAATTACAAATTAATAACACAACTATCGAAGAAGTTACCGAATTTAATTTATTGGGAATAAAAATTGATTCCAGCTTAAATTGGAAGTCTCATATCCAAAATGTAAAAGCAAAATTATCCAGATTTGTTTATGCTCTTAGAATCCTCAAGATAAATACAAACTATGAAACGGCTTTGTCAGCATATTACGCGTACGCAAATTCATGGCTAAGATATGCAATAATACTCTGGGGGGCTAGCACGGACGCAAGTCAGCTCTTTGTGATGCAAAAAGAATGTTTACGAATCCTCACAAACACACGAATCCCAAGTAGCTGCCGAGCACTGTTTGTACAACATAAAATATTAACCTTACCAAGCATGTACATTATGGAAGCGGCTATGTTCGTAAGGAAAAATGCTAACTTATTCCCATTGCAAAAAATCACCTCAAACCGACGTAATAATAAACATCAACTTTTGCTACCAATTTCAAGACTCGCCATGTATAGAAACGGTCCGTACTGTCGATGCGCCAACATAGTAAACAAACTACCCGAACAGTTAAAACAAGAACGCGAAGATACGGTATTTAAAAGTAAACTTAAAAAGTTACTTACTGAGAAGTCATACTATAGCGTTGACGAGTTTTTAAATGACGATTCATTGTTAGAAGGGAATCCACAAGCCAGTATAGCCTATTAGTAGATAATATATATATATGACGTATGATTGTCGTCCTATTTATGAAATTAAGTAATAATAATGAAAATGTAGATCGTAATAATATTAAATCATAATAATAATTATTTATTTCAACTATGACTTTGACATTAATAAATAATAAATTAGCCTAGATTAATAATGTATAATGTTTTATATTGATAGTTAGCGACTATGTAAGTATATTAATTCTGTATTCTCCTGACATGTTATTGTTATATTAAAATGCATAAATTATAAATTGTATAGGTATAAATAGACTAGTTTATAAGTAGGTACCTATAAGTACTAACATTATGCGCCCTACCCGGGTGTCATGTACTGACTACCTCCAACTAACACCTTCTGTAATGCACATGACCTTAATGTTAAATAAATGAAAATGAAAAACTTAGACCCAGCGCTATGGACAGCTTCCACAAACCCGTCGTTGAATACGTCCACATCATCGCCTAGGCAATCGAAACGGTTTTGGAGTTCCAGCTGAAAGCTCTCGGGGTTTTGGAGATGGAGTGCAGGACGGAGCGTAGACTTCATCAGTCGCGAGCGTTCTAGCTTAGGACATATATTCAACGTGCCTCTTACCAGGCGGTGATCGCTTCCGGTTTTAACCGTACTGATCACAGAAACATCGTTGAATATATGTCTCTTCGTCGACATGATGAAGTCGATCTCGTTTTTAGTTACACCGTCGGGACTCATCCAAGTCCATTTTCTGTGCTCGCGTTTCTTAAAGAAGGAGTTCATCATGTAGAGTCCCTCCTTCTCCAAGAAACCAGCCAGCAGATGGCCCCGGTGGTTCCGACGTCCAACCCCAAATTGCCCCACCCTCAGCTCGTCACCATCTCTCTTGCCCAGTTTCGCGTTGAAGTCCCCCATAACAACGGTGAAGTAGGTTCTGGAGCTATGCATGGCTTTTGAGATATCATCATACATAGCCTCCACCTCGTCGTCGGAGTGTGTCGAAGTCGGCGCGTACACCTGTATGACCTTCAGCGAGTATCTCTCAGATACTCTGAGTATAAGGTACGCCACCCTAGCCGACACACTCTCGATCTTCACCACGTTGTTTACGAGGGACTTGTGGACGATGAACCCGACACCTCCCTGGGACTGTTGGTCGCCCTCCCGGAAATAGAGCAAGTTGCCGGACTTTAGGATTATCATATCCTCGCCCCTCTCTTCGGACTTCTGACAATCCCACAATGTCCCAACGCAACTTGCTCAATCCTTCCTCCAGTTCCACTAACTTTTCGTCGGTCCGCAGTGTATGTGTGTTGTACGTTGCCAGGGCCAGAGGTCGTCGATGGTGGTAGCCGGATCTTTGCCGGAGATTCTTAGCACCCCTGACCCCGCTAGCACCCTGGCCGCTACCATAACCAGGGCACCGGGGGTCGCCGGAACCGAGGGGCCGCGGCCTTGTTTGTATCATCATGGGGGGTAATTGCCATAATCGCCACGCTTGGCATGCGGGTTGGCGATCGCAGTGTCTCCACCGCACTTTAGGGATGCTGCTGCCCATCCCCCGGTGGTCTTGGTGGGAGTTTTCAGACATACCCGGGTCAAGTGTATGATCAGTAACACTTCAGTCCCTTAGTCGACTCCTACGACACCCACGGGAAGAGTTGGGGTGGTGACAAATGTATTCTTACTGCCGTCACCACACGGCACTCGCCACACGCCACACGAGTTGAATACCTGAGCATCGTGTAATGCACATTTTACAAGAGCCATAGAGGTCGCACTCCCATACAAGTAGAATACCTGAGCATCGTGGAATGCACCTATTACAAGAGCCATAGAGGTCGCACTCCCATACAAGTTGAATACCTGAGTATCGTGGAATGCACCTATTACAAGAGCCATAGAGGTCGCACTCCCATACAAGTAGAATACCTGAGCATCGTGGAATGCACCTATTACAAGAGCCATAGAGGTCGCACTCCCATACAAGTAGAATACCTGAGCATCGTGGAATGCACCTATTACAAGAGCCATAGAGGTCGCACTCCCATACAAGTAGAATACCTGAGCATCGTGGAATGCACCTATTACAAGAGCCATAGAGGTCGCACTCCCATACAAGTAGAATACCTGAGCATCAGTGATCGGATTAGGTAGTGCCATTTCGCGGGACTTCGGTACGTTATCTTAGTGTGGACATAACTTCTAAGCCCGACATTTAATACGAAAAGTAAAATTTTTGTTCGAAAATTTTCATTTTTATAGTTATTTTGTTTACTTTCAGTTTGATATTGATAAAAATTTTACTTATCGAACATGGTTTTAAGGGTATTTTTGCACAATAGCTAATTTTGTCATATGAGGTATCGAGACAAACCAATGTGGTTTTACGATACTATCATAAAAATTGTATGTAGTTAGTATTATATCCTAATAAATAAAAAAAAATGTGTGCCTTTAATAATGATTTTCCAGTTGTTAATTTCACACTCGTAGTTAAATGATTGGTTTAATCAATAATTTTTACTTCTTTACCGGACTTTGAGACGCTCTTATTGGGACTCTTTTGGCCGATCTCACTGGACTTTGATTTCGTTAACTACTAACTGGACTGAGGTTCTGATGGTCTACAGTAGAGCAGTCATAGAGTTTTCTTTAATAATTGTTTTATTTATACTACTGTTAGTAGCAGCTATAAAAACATCAAATAAAAGATGTATTAATAAAAGATATTCACCACAAAATACAAAATTATTTCATTTTTTCATGTTTCTTCAATTTATGACATAACAAGAAAATGTTCTGTAAAAAAATATAAGTCCCAGGATCCCGAGGCTTATCCATGTTAAGTATAATGTTTAAGGTCATTCACCCGAAATGGCACTACCTAATCCGATCACTGCTGAGCATCGTGGAATGCACCTATTACAAGAGCCATAGAGGTCGCACTCCCATACAAGTAGAATACCTGAGCATCGTGGAATGCACCTATTACAAGAGCCATAGAGGTCGCACTCCCATACAAGTAGAATACCTGAGCATCGTGGAATGCACCTATTACAAGAGCCATAGAGGTCGCACTCCCATACAAGTAGAATACCTGAGCATCGTGGAATGCACCTATTACAAGAGCCATAGAGGTCGCACTCCCATACAAGTAGAATACCTGAG
The DNA here is from genome assembly GCA_025490895.1 of Thaumatotibia leucotreta. Lineage (NCBI taxonomy): Eukaryota > Metazoa > Arthropoda > Insecta > Lepidoptera > Tortricidae > Thaumatotibia > Thaumatotibia leucotreta. The sequence goes on from JALPQI010024568.1 coordinate 14,281, forward strand.
CATCGTGGAATGCACCTATTACAAGAGCCATAGAGGTCGCACTCCCATACAAGTAGAATACCTGAGCATCGTGGAATGCTATTACAAGAGCCATAGAGGTCGCACTCCCATACAAGTAGAATACCTGAGCATCGTGGAATGCACCTATTACAAGAGCCATAGAGGTCGCACTCCCATACAAGTTGAATACCTGAGCATCGTGGAATGCACCTATTACAAGAGCCATAGATGTCGCACTCCCATACAAGTTGAATACCTGAGCATCGTGGAATGCACCTATTACAAGAGCCATAGAGGTCGCACTCCCATACAAGTAGAATACCTGAGCATCGTGGAATGCACCTATTACAAGAGCCATAGAGGTCGCACTCCCATACAAGTAGAATACCTGAGCATCGTGGAATGCACCTATTACAAGAGCCATAGAGGTCGCACTCCCATACAAGTAGAATACCTGAGCATCGTGGAATGCTATTACAAGAGCCATAGAGGTCGCACTCCCATACAAGTAGAATACCTGAGCATCGTGGAATGCACCTATTACAAGAGCCATAGAGGTCGCACTCCCATACAAGTTGAATACCTGAGCATCGTGGAATGCACCTATTACAAGAGCCATAGAGGTCGCACTCCCATACAAGTAGAATACCTGAGCATCGTGGAATGCACCTATTACAAGAGCCATAGAGGTCGCACTCCCATACAAGTAGAATACCTGAGCATCGTGGAATGCACCTATTACAAGAGCCATAGAGGTCGCACTCCCATACAAGTAGAATACCTGAGCATCGTGGAATGCACCTATTACAAGAGCCATAGAGGTCGCACTCCCATACAAGTAGAATACCTGAGCATCGTGGAATGCACCTATTACAAGAGCCATAGAGGTCGCACTCCCATACAAGTAGAATACCTGAGCATCGTGGAATGCTATTACAAGAGCCATAGAGGTCGCACTCCCATACAAGTAGAATACCTGAGCATCGTGGAATGCACCTATTACAAGAGCCATAGAGGTCGCACTCCCATACAAGTAGAATACCTGAGCATCGTGGAATGCACCTATTACAAGAGCCATAGAGGTCGCACTCCCATACAAGTAGAATACCTGAGCATCGTGGAATGCACCTATTACAAGAGCCATAGAGGTCGCACTCCCATACAAGTAGAATACCTGAGCATCGTGGAATGCACATTTTACAAGAGCCATAGAGGTCGCACTCCCATACAAGTTGAATACCTGAGCATCGTGGAATGCACCTATTACAAGAGCCATAGAGGTCGCACTCCCATACAAGTAGAATACCTGAGCATCGTGGAATGCACATTTTACAAGAGCCATAGAGGTCGCACTCCCATACAAGTAGAATACCTGAGCATCGTGGAATGCACCTATTACAAGAGCCATAGAGGTCGCACTCCCATACAAGTAGAATACCTGAGCATCGTGGAATGCACCTATTACAAGAGCCATAGAGGTCGCACTCCCATACAAGTAGAATACCTGAGCATCGTGGAATGCACCTGTTACAAGAGCCATAGAGGTCGCACTCCCATACAAGTTGAATACCTGAGCATCGTGGAATGCACATTTTACAAGAGCCATAGAGGTCGCACTCCCATACAAGTAGAATACCTGAGCATCGTGGAATGCACCTATTACAAGAGCCATAGAGGTCGCACTCCCATACAAGTAGAATACCTGAGCATCGTGGAATGCACCTATTACAAGAGCCATAGAGGTCGCACTCCCATACAAGTAGAATACCTGAACATCGTGGAATGCACCTATTACAAGAGCCATAGAGGTCGCACTCCCATACAAGTAGAATACCTGAGCATCGTGGAATGCACATTTTACAAGAGCCATAGAGGTCGCACTCCCATACAAGTAGAATACCTGAGCATCGTGGAATGCACATTTTACAAGAGCCATAGAGGTCGCACTCCCATACAAGTAGAATACCTGAGCATCGTGGAATGCACCTATTACAAGAGCCATAGAGGTCGCACTCCCATACAAGTAGAATACCTGAGCATCGTGGAATGCACCTATTACAAGAGCCATAGAGGTCGCACTCCCATACAAGTAGAATACCTGAGCATCGTGGAATGCACCTATTACAAGAGCCATAGAGGTCGCACTCCCATACAAGTAGAATACCTGAGCATCGTGGAATGCACATTTTACAAGAGCCATAGAGGTCGCACTCCCATACAAGTAGAATACCTGAGCATCGTGGAATGCACATTTTACAAGAGCCATAGAGGTCGCACTCCCATACAAGTAGAATACCTGAGCATCGTGGAATGCACCTATTACAAGAGCCATAGAGGTCGCACTCCCATACAAGTTGAATACCTGAGCATCGTGGAATGCACATTTTACAAGAGCCATAGAGGTCGCACTCCCATACAAGTAGAATACCTGAGCATCGTGGAATGCACCTATTACAAGAGCCATAGAGGTCGCACTCCCATACAAGTAGAATACCTGAGCATCGTGGAATGCACCTATTACAAGAGCCATAGAGGTCGCACTCCCATACAAGTAGAATACCTGAGCATCGTGGAATGCACCTATTACAAGAGCCATAGAGGTCGCACTCCCATACAAGTAGAATACCTGAGCATCGTGGAATGCACCTATTACAAGAGCCATAGAGGTCGCACTCCCATACAAGTAGAATACCTGAGCATCGTGGAATGCACCTATTACAAGAGCCATAGAGGTCGCACTCCCATACAAGTAGAATACCTGAGCATCGTGGAATGCACCTATTACAAGAGCCATAGAGGTCGCACTCCCATACAAGTAGAATACCTGAGCATCGGGGTGGAATGCACCTATTACAAGAGCCATAGAGGTCGCACTCCCATACAAGTAGAATACCTGAGCATCGTGGAATGCACCTATTACAAGAGCCATAGAGGTCGCACTCCCATACAAGTAGAATACCTGAGCATCGTGGAATGCACCTATTACAAGAGCCATAGTGGTCGCACTCCCATACAAGGAGAATACCTGAGCATCGTGGAATGCCTTTTACAAGAGCCATAGAGGTCGCACTCCCATACAAGTAGAATACCTGAGCATCGTGGAATGCACCTATTACAAGAGCCATAGAGGTCGCATTCCCATACAAGTAGAATACCTGAGCATCGTGGAATGCCTTTTACAAGAGCCATAGAGGTCGCACTCCCATACAAGTAGAATACCTGAGCATCGTGGAATGCACCTATTACAAGAGCCATAGAGGTCGTACTCCCATACAAGTTGAATACCTGAGCATCGTGGAATGCACCTATTACAAGAGCCATAGAGGTCGCACTCCCATACAAGTAGAATACCTGAGCATCGTGGAATGCACCTATTACAAGAGCCATAGAGGTCGCACTCCCATACAAGTAGAATACCTGAGCATCGTGGAATGCACCTATTACAAGAGCCATAGAGGTCGCACTCCCATACAAGTAGAATACCTGAGCATCGTGGAATGCACCTATTACAAGAGCCATAGAGGTCGCACTCCCATACAAGTAGAATACCTGAGCATCGTGGAATGCACCTATTACAAGAGCCATAGAGGTCGCACTCCCATACAAGTAGAATACCTGAGCGTGGAATGCACCTATTACAAGAGCCATAGAGGTCGCACTCCCATACAAGTAGAATACCTGACCATCGTGGAATGCACCTATTACAAGAGCCATAGAGGTCGCACTCCCATACAAGTAGAATACCTGAGCATCGTGGAATGCACCTATAACAAGAGCCATAGAGGTCGCACTCCCATACAAGTAGAATACCTGAGCGTGGGCGCAGTGCGTGTCGTCCTCCTCGCTGAACATGTGTCCGTCTCGCTCCTGCGGGGAGAGACGGAGTCTCATGTCGGCTAGTTACAAGAGCCATAGAGGTCGCACTCCCATACAAGTAGAATACCTGAGCATCGTGGAATGCACCTATAACAAGAGCCATAGAGGTCGCACTCCCATACAAGTAGAATACCTGAGCGTGGGCGCAGTGCGTGTCGTCCTCCTCGCTGAACATGTGTCCGTCTCGCTCCTGCG
>JALPQI010024569.1:0-19333 GCA_025490895.1 Thaumatotibia leucotreta
GAAAGCCTACTACTTTTTTTGGCTTAACAGGTATATTGTGATCAAGTGCAGTTGTCTGTGTCTCGTAAAATTTTTTAAATCATCATTTTATTTATATTTTTTGCGATTTTGAGGGCGGGTAAAGTTATCCGGACTTTTGGCCAACATTGCCCACGTCGATTTTGCACTTAAATATAGCTCGTATAGCTTTGAAACAAGAATCACACCTAGCTTACGGGCAATCCTACCATTTCCTGTAAACAGCTCAGCGATAACTGTGTAATTTTTTGAATAAATCAAGTGGGCAATGTTACCTGGCAGTTTTTTTCCCTTTCCCATACAAACGGCATCTGAAATTTCAAAAGTGTTAGGGTTGTCACTTTTGAGTTAATTCGTGTAAAGCGTTAAGGTAAAATAAGACAAAGCTTATGATGATCATTTTTTTATTAATATTGAATAATAGAAGAATACTTGGGTACTATGAGTAATTGAAAACAATAAAAAGATTCTTGATATAAATTAACAAATATTAACATGTTAAATTTCAAATAAATCAACATCAACTCTTTCCTTTTAACATTAAAGTTTGTTGATAATACTCGTAGTGTAAAAAGATTAAAAACAAAAGTATGATGTAAATATTCGTTTATAAAACAATAACCTCTTTTATTCGCAAAGGCTGGTAAATACAACGAGGTGACAACCCTAGGACGTTTTTGGCGATGGGCAAAGCTTACAATGACCGGCTGCTACATCGCTGGGTAACAATCTCTAAGACAATAACTCCGTTAATAATAGGCTTTTAGTAACTTTATTAACAGAAAAACAATCTACACATCTTATTTTATTACATGACATGAGTTTTACCTGCCAGCGTCTTCCCCATTTTGCACAATTCACCTTGAAACTTCACTAAGAATTTGCCCACCAAATAACGCACTGCACTCAACGAGTTGGAACAAGCTACTGATTGACGTTAGCTGCAAATATGATGCGCAGTGTTGCCACCCATATAATCTAGTTTCTACTAAAAATAGTGGAGTTGCCAGAACTCTGATTAAATTTACTCCACAAACCGATTTGTAAAAAAATTGCGTTACGGGCAAACTTTCCCGTGGTGGCAATGTTGGCGCATTTGACGGTAACCATTTACAAATGACCTCTTTTGCTTGCAAACCACTGTAAACATAAGACATTAGAATAAGCAGACTAGACCTGTTGCAAAATGTCTAACCTGCAGGCAGAGACATTAAAGCAAATAGATGGGCCATGAAAATGTCAAAAGATATGTGATAATTATGTGCCAGAATAATTATTTAATAATTATGTCATGAACGAAAAATAATAAAATAGGTATAGTTACTTACTTAACCATAATGCGATAAGTAGAACTAGGTAAATATAAACGCGGGCCTAGAGGATTCTAGTTCTATTAGATTAATACTACTTTTCTTATGCGATCTACTACTATATCGCAATCATGCTTGGAGCAACTCCTTAGTATAATTTGATTTTGGAGGAAAATTAAACAAAGTATACCAACCGTCAGTAAAAACCTAAAAAAAATGTAGTCAAATATGGCTGACTTTCTATGGCATTTGACGTTTTCCACACATATCGTGTAACACCTTTGCAGCTATATTTTTACGGTAATACTAATAGATATCAATAATTTTAACTAAAAATGTATCCAAGCTCAAGGTTTGAATATTAAGTTGGTCATAAAACCAATATTGTGTTCTAAAAGTGCGTTATCATGGAAAAAATGCAAGTATTTTGGTTAGTTTAATTTTTTTTAGATTCTGCTGAGGATGGTACATAAAGGTATGTAGATGTACTACTTTCGCACGCCAAACTTCGCTCTCTTGACGTTCCTTGACTCTTCAGTACCTAATCAATCCCAACCGTATCTAATGCAAACCGCGACCACAATCGCAGCGCTTCGGGCGACAAATTTTAATGCACCCGCATTGCAATGTGTGCTACTGCGTGCGATGTGATTGCAGATCTGAGGTGCCCCGGGCATGGCTCTGATTAATACGTTGGGGAGAAAAGCACTGCGGTTCGCAAAATGGCGCAGTACGTATCTTTTTTAACTAACCTCTTGAAGTGAGTTATATCTACGAGTATTTATGGGATAGATAAATAGATATAAGTACGAAAGTTGAGAAGTTCATGGGAAGCACACTTTGGCGTCTGTGAAATTTACCCATAAACATTAATATATAGTAGTAAACTCATAGTATCATTGCCGTGTGGTGACGGCAGTAAGAATACATTTGTCACCACCCCAACTCCTCCTGTGGGTGTCGTAAGAGCAGACTAAGGGATCATAGTGTCACTGACCATTCTACAAGATTGATGATGGGCAGCATCATAGTGGACACACTACTGCGATCGCCAATCCGCTTGCCCAGCGGTGATTATGGGCATTTACCTCCTTATGCGTCTATACGCATAGTTAATAGGAGAGGCCTACGTCCAGCAGTGGACTAACATAGGCTGATGATGATGATGTTGAAACTCATAGTAAGCAGTGTAATGTATTGTGTTTCGGTTTGGGGTAAGATAGCCGGTGTAATTACTGGCATAGATAGAGGCAATCCATCTAAATCCTCAGGATAGGCAGCACTAATGCGATTTTTTGATCGCTATGTCCATGGGCTTTAGTTCTTGCTTTCCATCAGGTGGGCTGAGAGCTCAGCTGTCTACCTTTGTTACATAAAAAAATAAATTACGTACACATAAATTAAGCCGTCACAAAAATATGAAACTTCACATATCTTATTGTTCGTTTGACAGAAAGAAAAATTTAAATTATTATATAAGAACTGTTAGGTATGTACTAGGTAGTTGTCGATTAAAAAAGAGAACAAAATTTTGAAACTATTTAAAGTGTGCAGTCAATTAGCAAAATTACCTACTACACTAGAGTTGACGCGTGGTCTCAGCAGTAGGGTTAGCATATAATTAGAGCTACAGTATCTCGTGGCTACATAGGCTATTCATCCCTCTTTTATGAACATGGCTAGTAAAGGACGAAAAGTCTATCTTGCGGCAACATATTGTTGCATTAATCATGTATTACTTAAGCCTACAAAATCGCATTTAATTTGCGTATTAAACCTGCAGGTTTAGCACATGATTGGTGCACCAGTACCTGACACCGCGACGTAGACTATTCGTCCCTCTTTTTTAATATAGTTATTAAAATACAGGAAATCTATCTCGCGGGAAGATATTACAATAGAATGCTAAGCTTACAGAAATATTTCATAAAATTCTAATAAATGTTATTCTTGAAGGCAGCTCACGGATTGAGCAATCAAAAAGCTAAATAGTTTTAAAATCTAGACAACCTTAATTGACACATCAATTTGAACGATAGGTACTTACCTAAATTCTTGAATAATTCAATACCAACACCTATTTCAAATATTTAATCATAGTTATACTTTGTGTACCAAGTTATACGCCCTGCAGATAGTGCATTTGCCTCTGATTAATATGTCCCATTCCTTCGGCCGGTAACTACTGGGTTTGAGACAAACTAAGTGCGTACAATAAGTCCCGAGGAACAAAGACTTAAAAATGTTTAGGCTGTTAGACCTTTTATCAATGAGTGCTTAATAGTACATTGTGCATCAAGGGAGATAAGTACGGAATCACTAACGGGAGTGTTAGAAGCCCGACGCCGTCAGGCGGAGGGCTTTTATGACTCGAGTTAGTATTCCGCTTACCGACCGTGATGCATACAATGTTTTTCATCACACTTGCCGACAAAAAATAAGTTTTAAGAAATAACATTATTAAATGACGTAATGACATTTCTATTACTGCCTAGGGAATTTCACTTTTCTATTACTCCCGCTGCGCGCGCAAACAATGGCGCGCTTAACCCTTAAACAGGCCTGGCGATTTTTTCACTTTCGTATCTTGTTTTCGGTAGATAATAGCGTCAATAAAAAACTAATTTCTTGTTTTTTTTTTAGAAACATTATTTCCAAAAAAAAAACCCGGTGGTCAATATACGCCCTGTGCTCGTTTCCACGATGCCCACGTGTTCCGTATGTGGCCACTGCCCTGCTGGCGATACATTGAAGTTTTAAGGGGTAGTTTGTTACGTTTACGTGTAATTATGGACAAAATAAGACCATAATAAAAGTAAGAAAAAAGGATATTTATTTTTATATTCAAACGCCATTTAGCAAAATCCGCTTAAAAACTAACTTATAATTATATACTTACAGTAAGTCTTGAGATGTTTAGTGGGTGGACCTACATGGTGTACAGTAATGAACTTACTCTTAAATTTCACATAGATGCCCAGCCAGGCAGTGGTCACATACAAACCACTTGTACCAAACCGAAACGGGCAGAGGTCATATAGGGCCCACAAACTTTAAGAGCAAAATTCTTAAGTAAAAACCTATTACTGTGACCATTTATGACATACTACACCTACATTACCTTATATACTACCAAAATAAATCAACACATAGCACTTATCGTAATTTTTTTCGACACAATAATAGTATTTATCTGGAACAACACACAAAATCTGCCAATTTTTCGGTTTTTGAATTTGACAACTAAAACGCCAAAGAAATTTGTTCTGACACATCGATTTTGGGTGCGTTCGAAAATCTGTCAGTTTATAGACTATACGTCAATGACATTTAGTGGCCGCCCCAAGCGATATGCTCGTCAGAAAAAAATCATTTGCTAAGTGGTCGCTATTAGATCACAACCTGGTTAAGGGTTAAGTAGGCAGCAAGTGTAAAGAAAAACATTTTTTTGGAATTACTTCTAATAACAAATATTACAAAAATTCCTCATAAAAGAACTATGAAATTTTATTTGTTCAGCGTATCCATTGCAAACATACGGCATCGGCTCATACAAAATGTGAGCGTTTGAGTAAATACGCCCCACTTTGTCGGTTACCATAAGGACTAAATTGGCGTATAGGTGACCTATTATTCGAATGTATGTCTATGAGAAATAGTTATTTGTTAAACAAGGATGCCAAGTTGTATTTTACCCGCGAGTATGAAATTGAAACACGAGCAAGCGAAAGTACTATATAGTTCAACCACGAGCGAAGCGAGTGGTTCTTTCAATTATAAACCTGAGCGTATCGAGTATTGACGAGTGTTACGTGTTATACTTACGAGAAGTAAAATACCTTTTCAACACACTTTCTCGTAACGTAGGTTTTATTAAACCGTTTTTAAAGCTCATAATCCAAGATTACGCTCATTTTAGGACCATAATACAATATTAAAATTAATGATAATTCGATACCTTTAGGCTCAAAGGGCGTAAACGCCATTTTGGCCAAAATGAGTTTTGAATGCAGTTTTGTTCAGTTTTTTTTTCTCTATCGATATGTGTAGTTAAAACAACGAAAGTCGACAATTTAGGGCAAATACGACCCACATATTTCTAGGAGATTTTTTAAAAGCAAGAGGCGTATTTGATACATTTACACATTTTTTTGTTTATTTAGGTAATAAGTTCAGAAATAAAAAAATAAAGAGGTCTTATAACAAAGTTGTTATAAAATGTTTATAATACAAAACTAAACAAGCTCATACGACGTAGAAATTATGCAACTTAATTTAGGTAGTATGACTCTAGTAGGCTAAATTAGGTTTATACGCCCGTATCCTTGCATTGTACGTTTTAAAATGACTCATACGCCGTAACGTAGTAGGCATGCTGCGCCTCTTACGCCCTATGATAACAAAACTTTTTGACTTATACGCCCCAAGAAATGTACAAATTATGGCTTATAGGCTCGCTAAGTTATTTTATTATTTCAAAATTGCTTACGTACTGTGTACCTATACGATAGTAATGATTCATTGTCATTATCCAATTATAAAGTAAGAATGAACGGTTATTGCGTTATTAAAACTACAGTATAGAAGCGAATGACCATCATTCTAAATCTATGTATACTTACCTGTATACTGGCGTACCTATGTTGCAAGTGTGAAATGAAAAGTATAGACAGATAATGTGGTAAAAATGGGAGACATTGTGTATAATGTGTATAAATTTACGTTCAATTTCAGTCGACATTTTTAATTTACAGTACGCACAGTTATATTTTTTGGTTCTGTGCATTTTAAACATAAATTTAATTTAATGATTAAGTATTTTAAAAGTCTTCTACTCCATTTAGTATGTAATTAATATCTACATAATTATATGTTGGTAATTTAACAAAGAAAGAAATGCTATGTGAGAGTAAAAGATCTTTTCATCACACTTGCTGTCTAAGCGCGCCATTGCTTGCGCGCGTAGCGGGAGTAATAGAAAAGTGAAATTCCCTAGGGAGTAATAGAAATGTCAGTACGTTTTTTAATAATATTATGTCTTAAAACTTATTTTTTGGTTGGCAAGTGTGATGAAAAACATTGTATACATCACGGTCGGTAAGCGGAATACTAACTCGAGTCATAAAAGCCCTCCGCCTAACGGCGTCGGGCTTCTAACACTCTCGTTAGTAATTCCGTACTTACCTCCCTTGATGCACAATGTACTATTACGTTGTGTCTATAGGTTATATAAAAATCAAAAGATAAAGATTTGAGATTATTAGTATTCTAAAAGCATATATTTAATTTAGTAGTTAATATGTTGGTAATTTTATAAGGAAAAATAATACTAAATGAGAGTAAATGTACCTTACATTGCATCTAGAGGATATTATTGAAAGAAATATATATATAATAAAGATGTCATTATTAATTGCTGTTTGTAAGAAGCTCATCAAAACTTTCATCTGGAGTATAGCATTATATGGGTGTCAGGCGTGGGCCATGACGAAAAAGGACGAGAGATACTGGAAGCATTTGAAATGTGGAGCTGGAGATGAATGGAGAAGATAAGTTGGACAAAAAATATCACAAATGAAGAAGTGCTTAAAAGAGTGAATGAAAAAAGGAGTTTGCTAAATATAATAGAAAATAGGAGAGGGAAAATGTTTGGTCACCTTATACGACATGACGCTTTGATAAAAAACATAATAGAAGGAAGAATTGAAGGAAAGCGAGGAAGAGGGAGACATAGAGGAATTTACATGAAACAAATAAAAGAGAAAGTAGACGTTGTGCCGACAAGAGTTTGACTCTTAAATTTACGATGAATTGTTGTTTGTTTTACTGGTTTCATATCGCATTTTAATCTGGGTTTTGGTAGTAGCTTAATTGTCCAATAACGCCATTAACATTATTTTTATCCCTAGACATAAAAGAAAAATATAATCAGCACCAGCATAGTCAGTGTAGACATTTTTTTTTTAATAAAAGCAGCAACCTTTTAATTGATTGTAAGTATTTTTTTAACCCCACGGTGTATTATACACCCATTCAGAGCATCGCCTATGTTATGAATGAGTTTATAAGACCGTTTATAACTATGGTAATTGTGATATACGCCCCATTTAGACCAAAACTCAAACGTTTAGTAACCAATACTCCCTACATTTTTTGCATATTAGGTGAAGTTTAAGGGCGTAAACGCCATTATTTCAAAAAGTTAAGGGAGTATAACACACCCTTTCTCTTTATTTATTCATTTATCCTAAATGATTGATATTCAAAATGTTTATCTTAAAAATTCAAGTACGTTGGCCAAAATTTAAGTTATTCTGCCAAAAAACAAAGAAGTAATGATTTTTTTTCTAAAATACTTTTCTTTTTTTGCTTCTCCTGTAAAGTGGCAATTTGGCGTTTACGCCCTTTGAGCCTAAAGGTATCGAATATGTATTGTAGTGACGTAAAAATATATCCACCAACGTGTTTCACGATGTATGCCAATGACGTTCAAATGCTAAAGAACGTCAGCCATATTTGTTTACATTTCTTGTGGACTCCACTGATGATTGGTATACACATTTTAACATCGCTAGTACACGTAGATATTAACAGACGTGTGAGCTGATTTACGATTTTTGGCATTATTTAGACCTGTTCCACTCCTGGGCAAGGGCCTCCTCCCAATGTCCACACTGGTCTTGGTCTAGCTAGTGTAACGTCTGGCTCCAGTTCTTCTTGCTATTGCCTGCGATTTACGATATTAACCGAAAATATTTGGAGTTAGTTTAGTTATTCAAAAACGGCTGGGCCGATTATGTTCGAAATAGTTTTATTTCAATGTATTCTATATTAAGCCCATTCATGATTTTTTTTTGTATTTATTGGACCTACGGATCAAAAGTTAGAGAGGGGGGGCACAATTTTCTTTTCTTCTGGTGCAATTATCTCCGAAAATATTGACTTTAGAAAAAAAAATTCTTCTAATACCCTTATTCTATTTAAGAGACCTATTGAATGATACCCCACACTATAGGATTACAGGAAATAAAAAAAATCATCCCACTTCACCAGTTGGGGAGGTACCCGAAAAAAAAAATATTAATCTAGTTTTTATTGTACCACTTTGTTGGCATGACTAATATGTATACCTTTTTTTTTTTTTTTGTTGACGCAGGGGAGAAATGCTGTTTATGCACCGTCACCCCCAGGCCGGGGAAGCCCATTGGGGGGGGGGTGGTGTGTAGGACTCGCTCCTCCCGTAACCCCCTCTGACCAGTCAGAGGGAGGGGAGGAGAATACCCACTAAAAAACCCCTGCGGCGTCACCCGCATTGTCGTTTATGGGGGCGCCATGGGATCGCTCTCGCATTCGACCACGACGCCCCCCGACTGCCCGCCCGGCAGGCCGGGCACCCGCGCCAAGGAGAGGAGGTCAGGACGCTACTGACTCTCCTCCCAGACGTGTAGGGCCGTGCAATGTGGTCCCCTAGTCCACTGGCCCTTGACTAATATGTAAACCTGTGCCAAGTTGCAGATTTCTAGTATTAACGGCCACTGAGCTATGCTGCGGACAGACGGACAGACGGACAGACGGCCACACGGACAGATGGACATGGCGAAACTATAACGGTTCCTGTTCCTAGTTTACTACGGAACCCTAATAAAAATAAAACCGACTAAGAGCATGTCGGGCCATGCTCAGTATAGGCTTCCGTAGTTATTCGGAAACGGCTGTGCCGATTATGTTCGAAATGGTTTTATTTAAAAGTATTTTTAGAATAAACTTAACTTACAGACTAGGTATTTAAAAAAATATTTTATTGATACCCACAGTCCACACTATAGGATTACAGCAAATAAAAAAATCATCCCTACTTCACCAATAACTAGTTGGGGAGGTAACCGAAAGAAAACATGGCGAAACTTTAAGGGTTCCTTGTTTACTACGGAGCCCTAAAAATACCTGCTTGCTTAAGTTACATACATCTTATTATGAGCGTTTATTCATTATTATAATTATTACGTATCCAAAGATTAACTTTTGATACCTCATAATTAATAGGTATTCTATTATCTCATGTTACACACAGTTGTTTGTAATTTCTCGCTTCATACCTACATGAAAAAATAATATGTTTCATTGTCTTATTTTTGCAACACATCACGTTTTGGTAAAAAAAAATGTTTATGTCGCGCCATCTTACGCAAAATTGTCAATTTAACAAAGTAATAAAAGCTAAAAGGGAGATTGCGTAGCAGGTAATATAGGCCTTGAATGCCTAGTTAACTAACTGCCTTAGTAGGTCATAGAAAATGCGCAAGATGGCGTAAATCTAAATCAAGCAAGACTGGCGTCCTGACATCTAGTGAAGTTTGTCTTAACTACGTCAAACAAAATGAACCCGTGGCTTTGTATAAATTCACTAGATGGCGCTAAAGTTAAAATATTTATAATTTAGAGCGCTGGCACGTACGATGTTAGTCGGTAGTCAGGAGATACTAATAGATTAATTTGATTTGTATTATATTCTCATCGTCAAAATAATAAGTAAATAAGTTAATAAGCATCCATTACAAGTAATTGAATTACACAATCGCACACTACTTCAGTGGTTCATACAAAACTCGCTAGATGGCAGTAATATAAAGTATAGGTAGAAAATAAAATTGCCCTGTCATCTAGTCTAAAACTATTATGTAGATCCACTAGATGGCGTAAAATTAAAGTGTTAATAATAATATTGTGTGTGTTGAAATTCTCTGATGTCTCTTAGACAGAACTTCCGGTGTCGTAACATATAATATTACAAGAACAATACTTTATTTATGGTAGAAAATAATACTTATAATTGAGAAGTTTCATAACAAGTAGAATAGCTACAAAAAAAAACAAACTGCCAAGTGGAAATAACGCGAAAACATACGCCAAGTACATTAAGCATACCGTTCCTTGCCTACATATATTATTATCAAACCGGAATCAGAAAGGGATTCGAGAGTACTGTTGACACAACAAATGACACAAAATTTACCAAGGAAAGAGTTGTTTATAGATATAATGAGTGATTAATTAATCTATTGTCTGTAAGTCTTTGCACTTAAACTATAAATATCTGAATAGAAGTAGGACTATATCCTAGATTGACTTACATACTGTTGTGTCAACAGTACTTTCGAATCCCATTCTAATCGCGATTTGATAATATTATTAACTTTCGTCTCAAAAATATGAGGTACTTACCAATTTTCGACTTTATTCATTATTATGAAGGAAATCAAGACCTTAACCGTAGGTACAAAACATGTTACGAAAATAATAAAAAATAAAAAGGATAATACCTACTTAAATATTGAATGTAAGTAATTCTACGATTTTATTTCGGGTGCGCCAAAGTATTTATAAAATTGCAACTTAGATTATTGGAACTCCGAAAATTTTTCTTATACAATTTAACTTCATAATGATCGGTATTTAGAATAATCTTTGTTCATAATTATCATCACATAGAATTATTTATGTTCATAATATTGTTTTTCATACATATTTTTAGTACTAACTTTTATGTTTATATAATTTTTCACTATACTTATTTTATGCTATTTTTATCTGTACTGGTTTTATGTATGAATTATTTTTGTTTAATTAAATATAAATCGTACTATTACTGTTACCTGCACAAATCAGGTTGTGGCAGAGTAGGTACTGTACTAAACGGGTTCCCTCTAAACTTTTTTTGTCCGAAACGCTTAGAACATAACAGACTTGGTGAAATCTATTTTGGCATCAACTTAATGAGACAGAAACATCACTTGGCTTAAATAACAATATTTCGAATATTATTTTGTCCGAAACTATCTTGGCATATCATTATTTACGCCGAGTGTTATAAGACAGAAATTAGATTTGAATTTTTTTTGGGCATGTAGCCACATGTTCGAAACTTGCCTTTTTCGTCAGGCAGAATTTGCCGTGAGGGCGAAAATTTCTGCAGTGAGCGAGCGAAGCGAGCGAACAAAACCTTCCGGACTCCGACTCGGATAGGTTAGGTTAGAAGACTAAGGCTCAGCTTTGCTCCCGCCTTAGTCTTCGAGGTTATTTTTTTTTTTTAGCAACCTAGAAAGTACTCAGCTCAGTAACACAGTAAGTAACGTACAGAATATTACTACTACCTCGATTATATTGAGAGGTTGTAATTATTCCTTCTCTGTTATGCTAAAACAAACTATGCCGATACTTTTTATGCAAAATGTTTATAAGTAAACAATTTATTTCAAATAACTTTATGAGTATAGATTAATCTACTTGACGACTTTAGGAGGATAAAATTTCGAAATAAAAATCGTTATGAACATTGTAGGTAGAAGTATAATTTTGAGTAAGAAAAAAAGTATGAGATAAAATTTTCGGAGTAATGATGATTATGAGTAAAAAACGGTATTAGTAAAAATATTCGAAGAAAAAATTGTATAAGTGCCAATATGGACCCTTTTATTTCACTTAATAGCGACAGCGAAAAACTGATCTACTCTGAAAATGCTATGTAATTTATTACCTACCTCATTATCTACTTATGAAAAGCCTAACTAATGCAGTGCCATGTACTTACCTAACTTGTTTCTAAGTATAAGACATTTTAATTTAGTCTTCCCGTACCTACCTATACATTTATATTAATGAAGTCATTAATGACGTACCTACCTAATGTATTCCATAATTATGTAGGTACAAAGGGATAATTTGTAATTACCTACAGTTTCTTACCTCTTTTATTCCAAAATAATTAAATATAAAACAGGGGCGACAGAAAAGGGAACGAAAATTTTATTTTTTTCGTGGCGGCAACTGATCCTAATACATTATAATTATAATATATTAATGAGGCTGGTTCAACTCTGCAGATAAAGACAAAAATCACATCTGGTTCACGACATTCACCACCAACTCAGTGTTGTCAGTCATCAGTATAAAAATATTAAAATATAAATGAACTATACCCACCCTAAAATCTTATACAGTTAATCATTCCGAATATACGTCTAGAGGTAATAATATATTCTTCGGTTACCACGATAGTTATTGATGAAATAAAACGATAAAAAAAAAACAAATTTATAATTTGTGTTGTTTTATTGCTCAAACGTCTTCTACATATTTTTTCATGGGACAGAAAAAAATACATTACATGCTTTTAATTCATAGTTAATACAGCGTGTATTATTAAGGTGCGTTCAAACCAAAAGAGCATTCGCTGTTCTATCCCCCGTTCTACGAAATCAACCAATCACGTTTTGTGTAACGATCGAATTTCGTAGAGTGGGGGGTAACAATAGCGAATGCTCTTTTGGTTTGATGCACCTTCAATATTACCTTAAATGGTAACCAAACGTACCTATGTTTTAGTGGGTACGATGAAGTGATATTGCAAGGTAACTTAATTATGTTAGTCTTAACTTCTACATAGCGTACCTAATGTAAAACAAGTGGTATGCAAAATTGTGATTCGAAAACTAATTTATCTACACAAATATCGTTAAGTGCTCTAAACGCGTTCAGAAACAATAGACAATGACCAGCATTACCCACCATCAGAACTTTGGCACATACATAAAGTTAACATTATATACGATTTTTCCGGAGGTTATGAGTTTTAAATTTGGAACAGCTGTCAGATTCAAGTGAGGTGTCTATTCTGGTATCTATAGATATTCAGCCAGTCATCGACATAAAAAGTTAATTCAGTATGTTTTTCAGTTACAATCGGACGATATTTTCATATCGAGTGACACAAGATTAGGGACATCACTCGATTGTCTATGAATTAAAAAAAAATTACAGAGATTCAAATCGCTGCCATTCCGAGCAGCTGTCTTTTGTTTGTTGGCTTACTACTACAAGTGAACAATTGTGAAAAAAATTGAATACTTTGTGATAATACTGATAATTACTTGAAAATGAGTGGCAGTGACTCGGATAACGATATGAGCACTCTGCCGGACATATTCAATGCAGCTATGACCGCAACTAACAAAAGTAGAGAGCCAAGTATGAGAAAGCTTTGTTTCTAAACGCATCTTAGAGCACTTATGATATGTGTGTAGATAAAGTAGTGTATGCAACTATACGTAATCAGGCATTACAACACTCGTGTGATGCTATTATGAAACTCACCTTCGGTTCGTTTCATAAACCCACACTCGAGTTGTAATGCCCCTCATTACGTACGGTTGCATAAACTACTATTGACACAACAAAATTGTATAGTCTACTAACCGATATGATATGACAAAGTTGTAATCATGTGGTGAAACATTAAATGCTGAATTAGCTATTGTTTATTTTTATTTTTTTTGAAAATGTTCAATAAAACATTAGCTATAAAATGTACTTGGTAGGACTTCACTGATCACTCCAGCAGAGGTACGAGTAGTTAGTATCGAAAAATATACTATTCGCTGTATGTGTACTAGCGATGTTACGAATATTCGCATTCGCATTCGCGAATATTCGCATATTTTAAAATATTCGCATTCGTATTCGCCTTCGCAAAAAATTGACGCGAATAATTGCGAATATTTTTATCTAATTATTTCATTAACTTAAGGCAAGAAGTACTACATTCTAAAGTTGACCTTAATGCCTAGATGTCCAGGTACAAAAACATGCGACTCTAAAAATGATATATTTTAACTGAATGATGAATAAAACGTTATATTTCAGTATTTTCAGTTAATAAAATACAAATGATACGTATAATTAAACAAAACAGTCGTGGCGATTGCGAAGACGGTGACCCCTAGTAGCTTTGGAGTCAAACTAATCGCTTAGTTTTGAATTTACTTCTGAATACTAAGTATTCAGTATAATAGGTATTTCTGGTAAAATGTCCCTAAATGTCACTACTAAATACTTCATTAACCAAAGATATTGACGCAAAAGGACCTATTCTTTGCGTTTCATTGCGCCTGTGCAATATGTATTTTTGGATTTTGATTGAATGTTTATTATTATATTCAACTTTATTGCACAATATTGCACATACAAAAGAGCATAAATGGCGGACTTAATGCCTTTAGGCATTTTATACCAGCAATGTATGTATAGGTATGTATAATACCCAATATTCGCATTCGCATTCGCGAATCCGACAAGTGAAGTTTAGTTGTTACACAGCAAAAATATCCAAGTAAAATTTAACTTGTCATGACGAATAGGTAAAATAATCCAAGATTAATTATGTTGAATTATATTTTATCTAATCTCCAATTTACTAAAAGTTGTCAAAAACCAAGTCGTTTAGTAATAAAAAAAGGTCGAAAGTTCTCTAAATCACCAATGGGATAAGCGACACAAATGTTGTCAGATGGATACGAAACCTAGCTCATTCGACGCAGAAAATTCTGGCATTCGCCGATTCTAACGGTGTATTGTATATAACTCAATATCTTCAAAAGTGTCGCTTATCCAATTTCTCCTTTCCAGCGTCGATATATTATGTTTCCATTGTGTTACGAAAGTAACTTATTTATACAAACTATATGGGTAACTTTTTAACACAGATGTGAGCCGGTAGGTACATGTATAGTTAAGTAGATATCTACATTATTCAAGTCAGATTAGGAAAATCGATTATATTTAGTCGTCTTTAGTTTTGACTAGGATTCTACCTAATTTTAATTGAATCCTTATTACGTATTTGGTTCAAAATTATTTTCATAGTCTTGTTTCATACCACTTTGTCACGCTTTTAGTTGCTGTTTCGACTCAGATTATAAAAAAAATCCGGCGCACTTGTATTTCTTTTTCACGCTAGATCAGAAATAGAAAACAAAACATCATTTCATACAAAAATCACCACTGCGTCACGTTTTTTAGGGACACAAAATAAGACAACGAAAAGAATTTTGACCCATTTGTTTATTTATTTATTTAAACTTTATTGCACCAAAGTAAAACTTAACGTACGAAAGGCGAACTTAATGCCATGAGGAATTCTCTACCAGTCAACCTTAAGGCAAAGCAGAGAGATTGTGTTATCGATGTTCCTTGCATAAAATACAATTGTTTAAATAAATTATGTTTCATCATCATCATCATCATCATCAGCCTATGATAGTCCACTGCTGGACGTAGGCATCTCTCCTATTAACTATGCGTATAGATGCATTAGGAGGTAAATGCCCATAATCGCCACGCTGGGCAAGCGGATTGGCGATCGCAGTGATGTGTCCACCTTGATGACGCTGCTGCTCATCATCAATATTTTGTCAAATAATGGTCAGTGACACTTCTATCCCTTAGTCGACTCTTACGACACCCGAAAGAAGAGTTGGGGTGGTGACAAATGTATTCTTGCTGCCGTCACCACACGGCTAACAATGCGGCTAAATTATGTTTTGTTTATATTAATAACCTGCTCTTTTCGTAACTAAATATGCTTTTTTACTATTCATGCATAATTAAAACTGTTGCATGTATTATTTGCAAAAGTTTTAAATATGAAATATATATGTATACATATTTGTTACATGCTAGGTAAGTATTTATTTTAATTTTAAGCGTAATATGCTTGCAGTTATCTTCTTAGTTTTATATTTATTTAACATAAAGACGCAGTTGTGTTATCCTTACGCATACCAATCGAGTTGTTATTGTTTTTAATATAATATATGTATTTTTTGTACATTTATGTTATGTGTATAAAAAACACGTAACCTAAATTCTCCCGAGTTCAATGGCACGTCGACGAAAACCTTCGAAACTCGTACGTAGCAGCATAGTGCCTTAGAGATACACCGTTATGGCCCACGGAGCGGCCAGCATCCGCAGTAACAGTGTGCAAGTCGTACGGTACAAACGCACAATGTTCTTCGAAAGTTTCCTACTTAACTTCAGCGTGCTCGGAGTTCTCATCGTCGCTCTAACGTTCGACTATGTGACCAAATACTTCAGCTACTGGTATGTCCGACATATATCTTACAAGACAGCAGTGCCTTTCTTTGGAAGTGATTACCATCGAGTTTTTGGGTTAAGAAACACAACCGACGAAATAAACAAACTTTACGCCAAGCATCCCGATGAAAGACTTTACGGTTGCATCAAAAGTAGAATCCCAGATTTGATCGTCAAAGATCCGGATGTAATTGAAAAGATGTTGTGTACGGATTTTGCAAGTTTCCACTGCAGGGGCCTTGGCCTGGACAAATCTCAGGATGTTTGTTTACGAAACAATTTGTTTTACGCGGAGGGAGAAAAATGGACCGTAATGCGCGAAGCTATGGAGTCACTGTTGAAAAGCATGCCCTATGAAATTGAAGACAGTTTACACGGTTATTTGTCAGGAATCAATGGAGATACTAACGTTCAACAGTTTCTAGCTGATATATTGGATGGAACCTTTGAATACTTGCTTTTGAACAAAGATATTACGCGAAACGAGAAAAAAATCATACGGAACTTAAGATCTGCTGTTGAGAAACCTACGATTGCAGAAAAGTTCAAGACCTATTTAAAGAACGTTTTTCCTTCACTGTATTTATTGTTCGGCCTGAGTACCTTCCCCGGGGAAACGGTAAACAAATCCCTCGAGGTACTTGAAAAATCAAATTTAATGAAGGAAGTCAAGAGGATACGATCCGAATTTCAATTGGAGATTAAAGAAAAACACAGCAAGCGCAAAAGAGACTCCGACATTGAGTTAACAGTTTCAATTCTGGCTTTATTTATAACGGAGGGTTACATTCCGTGTTTAAATGTTCTTACAGCTTTGTTTTATGAATTAGCTAAATATCCTGAAGTTCAGAAAAAGATCCGCCTTTGTGGAACGGGTGAGGACTGCGAAGTTTATTTAGATAAAGTTGTAAATGAGACTCTAAGATTGCACCCCGCATACTCCATTGCGTCAAGAAAATGTACAAAAATGTACAAGTTCCCTGATGGTCTTGTAATTGACAGGGGTTTGACTGCGAGTATTCCGATTGAGGCCATGCATCGCGATAGAAGGTTTTACGAGGAACCTGAAATGTTTAACCCAGATCGCTTTACCGAAGGAAAATTAAAACATGCTTACGCATATGTACCGTTTGGAGCTGGCCCTAGAAAGTGTGTTGGTAAGTCAAATGTATATTTTAAGAATATACCTAAAACACATCGCAAATGCATAAGTAATGGAACGCGTTTATATAGATCGTTCTTTGCAATGTATTGTAAATAATTTTGTTATTTATTTCGAAAAATTTAATTATATATTATTATTTTGTATTCCTATGTATTTTTTCAGAAAATTGATTATTTCATACGATAGTCATGAACTATACATATTATTTATTATCTCTATTGATTCATTTAAGCGCAGTTGGTGCCAAGTACCCAAAGTTGCCTGTGGTTTAATGTAGTTGTGGGCGCCATAAATCAATTAGTTCTAAGACATTCATCAAATCATCATAAAAGCATTTCCGATTCTTTTTGTATAATCAAGAGTGCCAAATATTAAGGAATCATATTACCTACTGTTTCTAGTTTAAAAAACCCGGTGAACTAGGTAGATACCTACCTATAGTGTGCTGTGTGCTCGTGCTACTCGTAAAAATGAAAGAGTAGGTTAGATGCAATACTCGGTGTTAATTTTAATCATATATTATGTACCTGAATGTATCTTGTTTTAAAATATATATAGCATTTTGAATATTTATAGGACTGGAAAACATAATCATGTAAGTAGTTGTGAAACATTATACTAAAACTCATACATGTCATGTGTCGTGTGCTCTCGTGGTCATTTAGCACCAAGTAAAGTAGTTGTCTCAGATGCTGACAGAAAGAAATTGTCCTGCTGACTGATAAAAATATTCGGTATTTCTTAGTCGATATTCTGGCGTGTAGGCCACATTTTGACGCGCGAGGAAATCACACTTAGATTCAATTGCCACCCAGACTTGCTAAAGCATCATTTGCGTTATCCTGGCTTGCTCCGGCGCTTTCGCGTGAGAATCTCCGTATGGCATACTATGCATAAAAAATAAAAAGCCTTTACTGATTCTCTACGATTACAATATAGAAAACAAAAAATAAGTAGAATATAATGTTACTGTTATGTTATTAATACTAATGTTAAACTATTTCCGTAGAGACCCCTCTTCGAGTGAAGGCCTCTTCCAGTGCTAGCCAGTTTTTCTGTCTTTGGCCTTCTTTGACCAATCCTTGCCCGCTGTAGTCACAATTTCGTCCAGCCATCTTTCTTTGGGCTTTTTTTTTGTTTGAAATAGGCTTACTCATGGCCACAGACTAGCCAGAGACGTGGCCTACGATGGAGTGAGTTTGCCCAGAAGGTGCCTATTCACCCTTGACTTGAAGGTTGACGGTTGACACGCTTTCCTCGATTCCTGGTTCCCGTTGGACCGCGCCATAGAGTCGTTATTTTGGCCCATCTCTCTTTATGCATACGCGCCGTGTGGCCACACCATTTCCACTTTAGTTTATGCGCGAATGTTAGAGCGTCTATAATTCTAGTTTTCTGTCTTATATCTGTGTTTCACTTTTTGTGTATTAATTTTAGGTTTAAGATGTATCTTTCCATTGCACGCTGGCAGCGTTGTATTTTATTTCGCGTGTCTTGATTGTAAATCCATGACTGGCATGCATACGTCAGGCTAGGAAGTAGACAGGTATCAAATACTTTTTTTTAGCGTCATCGGCATATTTGATTTTAAAATTTCTTTATATTTCCAAAATTTGCTCCATGTTAATGCGATTCGTCGTGTGATTTCTTCGGAATTCCTGTTCTTTTTAAAGGAGATCAATTTACCTAGGTAGACGTACTGGTGGACATATTCTAATGGGATTGTGCCTACTATTATTTCCTTCTGCATAGAGTTCTGCATTCAGCTCTAAGCCTATGTTATTACTCGCTTGGTTTACATTATTTAACATTATCTCTAGTTCTCATGCGGTTTCTGAGAAAATTACAATATCGTCAGCGAATCTTAAATAACTTTAGATATCTTCCATGTATAAATAAACCTTTAGAT
>JALPQI010024570.1:0-12479 GCA_025490895.1 Thaumatotibia leucotreta
CAAGCAAACGTATCTACTTAGCATGTCAAATGAACTCAGTGAAATCTACTGAGTTGTCCGTCTTTAATCGCAGCTTGCAGCTTTCGGGAAGTAAATTTTATAAGTTGAAGTGAACAAAAACATTAATAATGCCTCCTTATGTAATATTAATTGCAACAACACAAAAAATATGAATACTCAAGGGCCTGAGACATATTTAAAATCATAGGCAAGTAACAACTTCAGTACAAAATCTGACATGCTCGGCCGCCATACAAATGAATGAACTTGTTTCTTCTATCCAAATCGAATTCTGTGAGCGTATGAGAGATCGAGTGCGTTAAATACACGCTGCCAGCTCATGTAACGCTTGCCTCACGCAAATTAACCAACTGCAAGGAAATGAAGAAACTTCATAAATCGAATGCGGTTGAATTCATTATGGGCGGGGTGGGTCAAATAATTGTTGTGATTAGTGTGTGTCGTAAAGGCGCATTTAGACCAAACGAGCATTCGCTCATTCTGTCCCCCGCTCTACGAAATTCGTTCGTTACACAAAACGTGATTCGTCGAAATTCGTTAGTTTCGTAGAGTAGGGGATAGAATGAGCGAATGCTCGTTTGGTCTGAATGCACCTTTATGCATCCATCATCATCATAATTAGTCCACTGCTGGACGTAGGCCTCTTCTATTAACTATGCGTATAGACGCATTAAGGTAAATACCCATAATCGCCACGCTGGGCAAGCGGATTGACGATCACAGTAATGTGTCCACTATGATGACGCTGCTGCCCATCATCAATCTTGTAGAATGGTCAGTGACACTTCAATCCCTTAGTCGACTCTTACGACACCCGCAGGAGGAGTGGGGGTGGTGACAAATATATTCTTACTGCCGTTACCACACGGCAAATGCATCCATACGCATCAGTAATAGACCTTTGGCCAGCTGTGGACTGAAATAGGCTAGTGATGTATGTCTAATCAAATATATAAAACGTTTACCTTATTTTCTAGTGGCATACTTATTAGCTATCTATCACTTATCATTATCAAATGCTTTACTAAGGATGGGCGCTATCGAAAGATAATTTATATCAATGGAAAACCATTTTATTGATTTTCTTCGTGATTATCAGCTAACGATCCGTATCCAATACTTATGAGGAAAATAAACAAAAATTCAGTCTATCTAAACTTATTGCCGTGTGGTGGTTACGTCAGTAAAAATACATTTGTCACCACCCCACTCCTATTAACTCTCTCTACTCCTATTAACTATGCGTATAGACGCATTAGGAGGTAAATGACCATAATCGCCACGCTGGGCAAGCGGATTGGCGATCGCAGTAATGTGTCCACTATGGTGACGCTGCTGCCCATCATCAATCGTTATCAATTGCTATATATTGGATGGCAATTGTACAAAGTTTTATAGGATCGGCTGTTGGATATTGCGTCTGAAAATGGAATAAAATTAGTGTAAGTCAAGCAGGGTTCACTGTATATCATTAATTATGCTTTGTAGTTGAATCATTACGAAACTTTACTATTTACTCACTGTTGAAGTATCGAATGAATTGAAAACTACTAAGTAGAAATTGAAAATGTAGATTATACCGGGTGTTGCGTGAAAAAGGAGAAAATAATAATATAGAACAAAAAAACCTTTTTCTCAAACATGCAATGAAATGTTGTAGTTACGTGCTTAAAAAGTGGCCGGGAAGTACCTCGTTGCCGGCCTAGGCCGGCAAGTGCCTCTTTTTTAATTTTAATTTGACATAGGGTTGTGACCTGGCATCTTGGCTTTTAGCCAATAATTATTTGTAAGTAATATTAGTTTAAAAAAAATGATTGGCAAATTTTTGCAGTTATAATTAGGTATTTAAATTATATAATTTAAAATAAATGTATAATAACTACTCAAAATAATATTTAAAAAGCAGTATTATACGGCGCGATCCGTCGGCCCCGATCACTGCATGCAATTAATTGGACCCAACCGACCGCGTCGTCTAATACCGCTTTTAAAATGTAAAAATTTGCAACTTTCAAACAAGTCAAATAAAAAAAAAAGAGGTGTCGGTGTCGTATTTGACCTTTGTTGTGCTTCAAAGACTTAGTTATGTAGTAGACTTGTAATTTCTTAGAACAAAAATACATTTTTTTGTTTCATTTCATTGCATGTTTGAGAAAAGCATTATACATACCTCGGCCATGAAGTGACGGGTTGCCGTCCGAATACTATCCGGCCTCGCTTCGCTCGGCCGTCTACATATGTTCGGCCGTCAACCAGTCACTTCCCGGCCTCGGTAGTAATGTACTATTTCTGCCCTCCGGCCGGCAAACAGCACATTCCCGGCCGCTCCGCTAAACTAAGTTGCCGCCTGCTGGCTCCATTGAGCAGAAAAATAGTGTACACCCCTCGGCCGTTACATGGGAAAGCCTCGGAACACATGTTGGCATGTAATCTACTATTTTTGAGTTCTTTAGTACAGTTTAGTACAGATGATGCCTCTTTTACGCGCTAGTGCGAGAAGTGGCTCATTTTACGTCAGGTCCAAAACTTCGCAGGGCCATCTGTACTAAAAAACGTCGTACGAGACACGCGAAAAAGGAAATTCGTAAATCGTGTCGATTTTAATCACGACCGAAGGGAGTCGCCACTCGTTTTGAATTTTATGTTTTTCGTACTTGTGTACTATTTCAGTTCAGATGGTGTTTTTTACGCACTAGTGCGAGAAGTGGTACACTTCTTGTCAGGTAGAAACTTCGGACGCCCTCTGTACTGAAATAGTACATTACGACACAAGTGCGAAAAACATGAAATTCGAAACGAGTGGCAATGTTTTAAATCGACACGAGTTTCGAATTTCGTTTTTGCACATGTCTCATACGACGTTTTTTAGTACAGATGGCCCTCCGAAGATATGAACCTAAAATGACACACTTCTCGCACTAGAGCCTAAAAAAGGCACCATCTGTCTGTACTAAAAAATTGATTTGATTTGTAAAGAAATTCCCCAAATATGGCCGTTTGGACTTCGGACATCAATTGTGATTATCACACGTACGAGTACATACTCACAAATCACAAATACGTACCAGTATTTTGCCACAATTTGATTAGTCCATAGTGATTATCTGATTATTATCTTCTAGTATTGCTTAATCATGGTAAACGTTTAAGATTTGTTTGATAAACAATTTTTTGATAATATTAACTACGATTGTTTTGCTCGATATTGAAGACATCTGTTTGTGACAGGAAAAATGTTAATTACCACGAAATAGCCTTGATTTAGTTTGGTATCATTGGTATTGTCTTTTTGCATCAGGTGATTTTGTATTAGATTTAATCAGATAATACTGGTTTTCAATACCTACTTCATAAGAAATGAAATTTGCATGTATACAATATGCCCATGACGAAAGGGAAAAATAATAACACAGGATTTTTTACCAATTTTGAAGTTAAAAATGTTATATGTTGTTTGCCGGATAACGTAAATCTTAAGAGAAAATTACTTTTTTAAATCGTTTTTGACCGTTAGGCACATTTTAGGAAACGATTTTGTTATTGTGTTGTGTTAGTCTTGTCACATTTAATTGACAGACATTAAATGGACAAAAAAACTTTAACTACCTAGCAAATGTAAAATAAAACTTAAAAGTGCATTTTTTGCGTTTATTAATAAAATACTTTTTCCTAACTAGTGCGGAATAGTAAACTTTGCGCACGTTTCGCGTGCGTTAATTTCTCTTTTTAAGGCACTTGTTATGAAAAAAGTCGTTCAATACACGTGTATAAACTTATTTTTAACTCTGGTGGTTGTCGCCCTCTTTTCACTCGGGCTCCAACTATCACCCTCGTAGAAAAAAAAGTTTAATGCACTTGCATCGAAATGTACTATTTCTATGTAGTGAGAAATACAAAAAATAATAATTTATAGTTTTTCCCTTTCCTCATAGAGGCACCTTGTATAGTATGATATATTTCATAAGTATTATTATTTTATATAGAAAATCATATTCCTCATTACGGATAAAAAAATATATAAGCTGTGCATTTAAGTATCTATCTATGAAATACCGTTGCTTGTTAGGTACCTATCATCTAAATCTCGGTCACACTAGGTACTAGGTCGATTATTGGTAAGTTTATTAGTTTTTTGTCTGTTATTGTCATGGTTACGGTCACCCGAGTTATGCTGGTTTTATGCAAAATTATGCCACTTAAACTACGCAACTATGCATTGCCCATGTCTGTAGGTGGCCTATTAAAGGTCTCATACCAATAAAAATACATGTTTGTATAGTTTAAGTAGCATAATTTTTCATAAAACCAGCGTGACTCGGGTGACCATGGCAATAACACAGAAAAAAGTTGATTCACCCAAGAACGTGCCATGCTACGAACAAATAAAACATGGAAGCCGCACGCCATACTAAATTGCCTTACAAAAACTTTCTTAAATAAATAAATTAGTCCATCAAAGTTTTGGTTTGGATAGTCTATAAACATTTGTCAAAGATGCTACGCTGGAATATGCGCGGTGTTAGGAAAAGCGCTATGTTGTCCTTTTTTTTACGTTTGGGAATATTATATTTCGATACAAGTGCAAAAAAAATTTTTTTCGACGTGGCGTGGGACGAGGGCGACAATTACCCGAGTTAAAAAGAAGGTTTTTGCACGTGTAAGGGACGATTTTTTTCATAAAAAGTGCGTCAAAAAGAGAAATTACAGCGCGCGTAGCGTGCGCAAAGTTCGTTTTGCGCACTAGTTAGGAAAAATGCTTTTATGCATCCTGACGTGAGACAGATATGACGGACTACGGAGCCGGAAAATTGACCTGCACTACCGTCTTCATAACCAACGAGTGCCGTCCCATGATATTTATTTATTTTATGATTCTGCCATGACAATTCTAGTTTAAAAACACTCTGCTTGATCGGACTCGCTTTTACCTTATTCGGTAACTACTTTCACTCGAACTGGAGCGGTGTGGCGTAACTGACGATAATCGAACGCGATTCAAAAGTTAATTTTTACACAGACTAGTGCAAATATAAGTGGGTGTATTTTTTGTGGCTATGGGCTCGACCACAGATGTCATATATACCATAGATCAAGCAAACGTATCTACTTAGCGTGTCAAATGAACTCAGTGAAATCCTGAGTTGTCCGTCTTTAATCGCAGCTTGCAGCTTTCGGGCGTCAAATTTTGTAAGTTGAAGTGAACAAAAACATTAATAATGCCTCCTTAAGTAATATTAATTGCAACAACACAAAAAATATGAATACTCAAGGGCCTGAGACATATTTAAAATCATAGGCAAGTAACAACTTCGGTACAAAATCTGAACCGCTCGGCCGCCATACAAATGAATGACCTTGTTTCTTTTATCCAAATCTAATTCTGTGGGCTCGACATTTAATCATATTATCGAGAACTGTGCAATACCTGGTAACTAGCACCTGTAAACCGTAATGGTACGTGCATGTGCGCGCGCTTTTAGTGTCATTAAAATTTTGGAGCCGTGTGGTGACGGCAGTAAGAAAAGAATACATTTGTCACTACCCCAACTCCTCCTGCGGGTGTCGTAAAAGTCGACTAAGGGATTGAAGTGTCACTGATCATTATTTGATAAAAGAATGATGATGGGCAGCGGCGTCATCATAGTGGACACATTACTGCGATCGTCAATCCGCTTGCCCAGCGTGGCGATTATGGGCATTTACCTCCTAATGCGTCTATCTATACGCATAGTTAATAGGAGAGGCCTACGTCCAGAAGTGGACTATCATAGGCTGATGATGATGATGATGATGACGAAAATACTTCTAGAAATTAACGATTTGTCGAGAACCGTTTATTTTATTTGATATGTTATCGACGGCTACATAACAGATAAATCTTTCTTTACTTTATGATAACTGTTATCATTTTAGTTACTAGATTACTTTCAACGATGATCGGCGTGTTATTTATTATTTAGGTTCTACCAGAGGGCATATAAACAACGTCATTATTTGTATCTTGTATCTCGCTTTTATCACAGGCCTATAAATCCTAGTCTTTTGGTAGACTTGAGTGGGGATATACAGGTTGTAATCGTTAAGTGTGGCCAGACCATAATTCCGTAAATATTACAGATATCAGAAAACTTCCAACTAATATCGAAAGTACGTTACCCAACGAGAAAAATTACACTAATAACTTTTTGAAATAAAATCAGATATATCTCAAATATAAACTTTAAATCATTCCATACATTTAGTACGTAACGTAACCGTTCATTAAAAAGACTAGTTTAATACGAATATTTTTTTATTTAAGAATAAATGTTAGATTCATTATTTCATAAACGGTAGTATTATTATTTTATTACAATGTATTCGTACAAATAACGAAAACTCTAACAGTTTTATCTCTTACGACACCCGACTTTCTTTAAGGCTGTAAGTCGTTATACTAAATGTATAAGTGTTTTAAGTTAGTATTTTTAATATTACTTCATCTATTTAGAAAAAGTTATTAATGTAATTTTACTCGTTGGGTAACGTACTATCGATATGAGTTGGAAGTTTTCTGATATCTGTTATATTTTCGGAATTATGGCCTGGCCACACTTAACGATTACACCCTGTATTATATATATCGTCACCTGGTACCCACAAGCCTTAATTGAGCTTAGGTACCGTGGGACTAGGTTGATTTATGTAAGATGTCCCAAGATATTTATTTATTTATTATAAAAAAGTGCTTGATTATGGAATCATGCAAGTTTATAAGTTTGTTTACTTGCTTTTTATTCTATAGATGAAAAGTAGATATAAATATTTTTTCTTACCTTGAGGCACTGGTCTCACCGCGAGCTACTAAGCTATGAACTATCGGCTATAAACACGACAAAAGAAACGCACTCTCGTGTAAATAAAAGACACGGCGATACTCGCCCAGCTATCAGCTATCACCGCCGGGCGAGTATCACCGTGTCTCTTTTGTTCGTGTTTATAGCCCATAAATCATAGCTTAGTAGCTCGCCGTGAGACCAGTCTCAGGCACTGGTCTATGACCTATGGGCTATAAACACGAACAAAAGATACGCACTCCCGTGTAAATAAGACACGGCGATACTCGCCCAGCTATCAGCTATCACCGCCTGGCGAGTATCGCCGTGTCTCTTTTTACACGGGAGTGCGTATCTTTTGCTCGTGTTTATAGCCCATATTCATAGCTTAGTAGCTCGCGGTGAGACCAGCGGCCCCACCGCGAAAACCGAAATTCGTAAATTTCGAGGATTTTTCTCTCTCACTCTGATGACGCCTTCGTTTGAGTAACGGATAAAAATCCTCTAAATTTACGATTTTAGATTTTCGCGGTAGTAGGCCAGTGCTTGACGCGTATTTTGTTTGGCCCCTCTGGAACCTCAAGCAGGTTTCGCTGTTTTGCGTTCGGCACTTCTGCACACGGTCTAGATAAGCATTTCTACGTCGTCATTATCAAACCGATAAATTGCTAAGCATTGTCACAACTATAATCGAAGTGTTCATTCAAGTGTAAATAAAGTGTTAAAAACAGTAGAAAATGCCGATAAGTTCTAAGTTTCCGTCCGGTTTCGTTCGATAGCGGTTGTCGGCATTTTCATAGACATAGACATTTTGAAGTGTGGAATCTCCCTTTGTAATCAATTTTTTGGGAATTATGGCATGTGATTGTGATTGACGCCAATCCTCACCGCGAGTACGTTGTAGTGTCGGAAATGCCTTAATAGATGGCATACCGCGCGCGTGGACGCCACGCAAGCGGTATGCCATCTAATATGACATTTACATACGCTACAACACGGACTCCTTGCTCCCGATGTGGCTCAGCCTTTAGGGCCTACGCTAGCTGACGCGGACGTCCACCGTTGGGCCCACTCGTGTCCTGATCAGTATTAAAATCAACCACACGCCCACACTGGGTGCTTAGACAAGTTGCTAATCGCTAACGCTTAATCGTCAATCGTAAACGAAAGGCAGCTAATTGTCTTTGTCGCACTTATTAAAAAAGAAGGGAAAACTATGATACGCTACCAAGCGTTAGCGATTGGCAACTTGGCTAAGCATCTAGGCCCCTTTTCGACCATAAGGCACTGGTCTCGCCGTGAGCTACTAAGCTCTGAACAATGGGCTATAAACACGAACAAAAGAACGCCCTCCCGTGTAAGACACACGGCGATACTCGCCCGGCGGTGATAGCTGATAGTTGGACGAGTATCGTCGTGACAGGCCTCCGTAGGCTACAGCTGACGTCAGTAACTGATATTTTACAATTTTAACACTTGTCATTGTGATAAAATAGGGCTTGCCATCTGAACTTCGTTTAACATCACAAGTTATTAACTGGAGTGAAGTTTATATCGTTGTTGACAATCAATGCTCGCTAGATCACGTTACAATTTTATAAAAGTGTCAATTTTATTCTTAAATTTCTTACATTTGTCACCACCCCAACTCCTCCTGCGGGTGTCGTAAGAGTCGACTAAGGGATTGAAGTGTCCCTGACCATTTTGAAAAAAGATTGATGATGGGCAGCAGCGTCATAGTGGACACATTACTGCGATCGCCAATACGCTTGCCCAGCGTGGCGATTACGGGCATTTACCTCCTAATGCGTCTATACGCATAGTTAATAGGAGAGAAATACGTCCAACAGTGGACTATCGTTAGGTTGATGATGAATGTCAATTTTATATTTTTCAACACTGGTCAGGAATTCAGCATTAAAATATTTCGGAATGCTCGCGAGCAACGTGTATATTATAAGTATAAAATATAGACCATTAAAAGTTGTAACCATGTAGCGAATATTGGCTGTCGATATCGATCATATTTAAGTGTTACATTTTTTCTTTCAAAGTGTATATTAACCTAATTATATGTTAATGTCACTAACGTAAACAGTGATACTGATAAGTGTTAACTTGATAAGAAAACAATTGAGAAACAGTGATGTGCGAGTGAGACGTAGTGAGTGACAGTGACAACATGTCTCGGAATTTCAAGTACCAGCGGCTGGACGATGTCGAAATCGGGTGAGTTTGTAGCTAGAAGGCCTGGGTTCGAGCCCTGGTGATGTAATTTTATTTTTTTTATTTAGTATCACCAACAGATAATACAAAAAAAATATTTTATTTTTGTACCTCTTTGGGAATCACGGGCTTACAAATCCCGGTTTTTTGATAGGCTTGCGCGGCGATACAGATCCAACACGTAGAGCCCCTTTTGAGAAATTTGCTGTGATGTACACCTGTGCAACCCATTCACGGGCACATCAATAGATATCCGTAAACCGGTCCCAGCATCAGGCGTATAGAGACTATTATTTTATATATTATTACTTATTTCTTAACATAAAAAATATACAAATATACACTCTACGAAATTCGATCGTTACACAAAACGTGATTCGTTGATTTCGTAGAGCGGGGGATAGAATAGCGAATGCTCGTTTGGTCTGAATGCACCTCAAGGTACTCTTTGCACCGCGAGCTATTAAGCTATGAACTATGGGCTATAAACACGACCAAAAGATACGCAAACCCGTAGCTCGCGGTGAGACCAATACATAAAAGGGCATACATTTTAATGATGTATAAAGTCTTGTTTAACATCGTCCCTTGATATTTATTTTGTGACGTATTTGTGTCATTAGCATAATAGTAAGATTTTATAAATCACACACGTTGTGTCTCCGAACTGTGGGCGAACTCACTCTATCGTAGACCGCGTCTCTACCCTCGACTAGTTGTTCAAATGAAAATTATACATATATATATATATATATATATATATATATATTTATATGAATGTAAAAGGGTGCCGTGTGGTGACGGCAGTAAGAATACATTCGTCACCACTCCAACTTTTCCCACGGGAGTCGTAAGAGTCGACTAAGGGATTGAAGTGTCACTGACCATTCTACAAGATTGATGATGGGCAGCAGCGTCATCATAGTGGACACATTACTACGATCGCCAATCCGCTTGCCCAGCGTGGTGATTATGGGCATTTACCTCCTACGGCGTCTATACGCATAGTTAGTAGGAGAGGCCTACGTCAGTCCACTGACTGAGTGATGATGTAATATGTATTATGTAAAAAGGCATAAATCACTACATACTATAAAATAAAGTCACTTTTTCTGTCCCTATGTCCCTTTGTACACTTAAAACTTTAAAACTACGCAACGGATTTTGATGAGATTTTTTTTAATAGGTAGAGTAATTCAAGAGGAAGGTTTTTATGTAGGTATAGTACCCGTGCGCAGCCGGGGCGGGTTGCTAGTGATATATTAATTACGCCTTGTTTAGCGTTGAACGTCATGAGTTCGACGTGGGTGTTCAGAAATCAATAGCTGAGTTGAGACACCCACGCGAAATGGCGAGCTTTTACTGTCTGAGATTTAAGGTAAAAATAACTTGGGGGCTATCCAGCCCTGTTATTCTATAAAACTATCCATCATCATCATTTCAGCCATAAAGGTGCATTCAGACCAAGCGAACATTCGCTATTCTAACGTGATTGGTTGATTTCGTTGAGCGGGGGATAAAACAGCGAATGCTCTTTTGGTCTGAATGCACCTTAAAGTTGCGTTCAGACCAAAAGAACATTCGCTATTCTAACCTCCCACTCTACGAAATTCGATCGTTACACAAAACGTCATTGGTTGATTTCGTAGAGCGGGGGATAGAACAGCGAATGCTCTTTTGGTCTGAATGCACCTTAAGACGTATACCATTCTCCAGTGAAAGTAAAAAAAGGTAAGCAAACCTGCAAACTTGCATTATTTCTAAATCACGCATTTTGAAAACACAATCTTGGTTTTATCACCAACTTAAAACCTTAAACCTGAAGTTCACATACATTTTTTGTTAAAATTATTGACTTTATTAGTATTAACGTAAAAATATATCTGCGAACGTGTTCTACGATGTGTAGAAGACTGACGTTTACTTTTTTTACCTTCAACTGAAATTAAAAGTCAAAACTTCAAAAACTTTAAAAAAAACTTTGTGCTTCAAAATTAATCGTTAATTAGCGCTTGGAAATGAAGGAAATATAAATATGTGTCAACTTTTAATACTTAAAAACGATTGCCAGTGTGCATTATTACATTTTTGTATAGTCAAGTGCAATAGTTATTTGTTATACAAGGGTGCAAAGTTGTATTTTACCCGCGAGTATGAAATCGCTTCGCTCGTGGTTCAACTATAGAATCCTTTCGCTTGCTCGTGTTTTAACATACGAGAAGTAAAATACATTTGCACCCGTGTGTAACACAAAACTTTTCTCCTCACTATAGCGAGGAAACTCAAAAAAGGTAATTATTTGTTCACATTACAATCATCATCGGGTTAGTGATAATAATTTTCCAAATGCATCATGTATTTAATGCAAGATTTTGTCGCAGTAAACTTACCACGAAAAAGTAAACGCAGCACGATTTTAACACATTCCTGTAGTTGCACACCAACGCCAATGCATTATTAAATCATTCTCATTCATTATTTTTACAAAATTATAACAGAACACCCTGAAAGTTGTTTAGTTTACTATTTTTATGCGTGTTCGAGTCGGTAAATAAAGATTATAACCTATAATATTCTTTGACAATTTTGACGTTGACATTTTCTACGTTTTGTGATTGCATCTAGTCATCTTATCATCATTCACTAAAACAATTGTTACTTGTGGAATTTTAGGATTTATATGTTTAAATCATCATATTATATAAAGGTTTGTATTTTACACTAAATTCTCAAACAAATTATTTAATTATCATTAATATGGAACAATTTCCATGAGCATTTTACGTTTTGTTATTCCAAAACCAAGGTCATTACTTTGCCACACAAGTGAATAATATGCGTTTTTACACGTTCGTATTAAAGGATAAACGAGCACTTTACGAGCTAGTGAGGGGAAAAAATAAGTATCGAAACAATCCTCTCATAAATATGTCACGACGTTCTTATCACGCAGAATTAGACTGCACTGGGACATATTTTTGAACATTTTTGTGTACCACCTTATTTTGTCTTTGACTGTAAAAGGTCATGGTAACACGTGGTATAAACCCATCCATAGTATTCAGTAGAAAATCGTCTTACTCCGACCCATATTTTTCATTAAGCACGTTCCGAAGAATATTGCGTCAAACGGAACCGTCTATGGAATGTTAGGAATTTCATCTCTATCCTTACCATTACCACGAGTTAGCTGCTTCCGTAAGAGCAGGGGCCATACCATGAGTTAGTATGTAAAGGATAAGGTAAATGGGCATTTTCGCGAGAAGAGATCCAAAAACTTATTTTTCTGAAACAGGTAAATTTTATGTTTTTCCTGCTCAGAATCACGAGCTCTTTCGATCCTACTAGAAGAAAAAAAGTGTCCCAACTTTTTGTTTCTATTACGTAACCGTTTTTCAAACACTTTGTACAGCGGTT
>JALPQI010024572.1:0-15278 GCA_025490895.1 Thaumatotibia leucotreta
TCTTACCCTCGTATTAATAAGCATTAATATACACCTATGTATCACCTCGTAGAGCCAAGAAAGAAACCCATTAATATTTAGATCATACTAAACAACTTTTACTATGGGGCCAAACTCGAATTCGTGAAAAAAAAATACTCTCTCATACAACGTGTTCATGATCACGCAATCAAAATGTATGAAACTGTCAAAATTGTTTTCGTGAATTCGGGTTTGGCCCCATAGTAAAAGTTGTTCAGTACGATCTAAACATTAATGGGTTTCTTTCTTGGCTCTATGAGGTGATACATACTGTATAACTGTCAAAAGTTCATCATCATACATCACATCATCAGCCTATGATAGTCCACTGCTGGACGTAGGCTTCTCCTATTAACTATGCGTATAGACGCATTAGGAGGTAAATGCCCATAATCGCCACGCTGGGCAAGCGGATTGGCGATCGCAGTAATGTGTCCCCTATGATGACGCTGCTGCCCATCATCAATCTTTAATCAAATATGGTTAGTGACACTTCAATCCCTTAGTCGACTCTTACGACACCCGCAGGAGGAGTTGGGGTGTTGACAAATGTATTATTTCTGCCGTCACCACACGGCCAGTCCAAAGTTAATTCTTAGAAATCACAGAATATAGTACCACGTACACTGTCATATCGGATGACATTTGCGTCATTATTGTTGACACAACATTTGTGGGAATCCTGCGCAAGCGTTGTTCTCTAAACACCTGTTTATGACAAATCCACCGTCAATACAAAGTGCAGACAATGTATACAAACCTTGTGTCAAAAACCGGCCAAGAGCATGTTGATCCATTCTCAGTGTAGGCTTACGTAGTTGTTTAAAAACGGCTGGGCTGATTATGTTTGAAATAGTTTAATTTTTAAGTATTCTATGAGCCCACTATTCATGATTTATTGTATATTTTTTGGACCTACGGATCAAAAGTTAGGGGGGGACACAATTTTTTTTCTTCTGGAGCGATTATCTCCGAAAATATTGACTTTAGAAGATTTTTTTTTAGGACCCTTATTATTTGAAGAGTTCTATTTAATGATATCCCACACTATAGGATTACATGAAATAACAAAACATCCCCACTATACTGGGGAGGTACCCGAAAAAAAATATTTTTTTAGTTTTTATTCTACCACTTTGTTGGCATGATTTATACGTATACCTGTACCAAATTGCAGACTTCTAGTACTAACGGCCACTGAGCTATGCTGCGGACAGATGGACAGACGGACAAGGCGAAACTATAAGGGTTCCGTTTTTGCCATTTTGGCTACGGAACCCTAAAAATGGCAGTGTTCGAAATAGTTTTATTTTAAAATGTTATATAAGCCTACTAATAATTTTATTCACGTTTTTGGACCCAGTTATCAAAATATTGATTTAAACTTTCACGGTTATCACCAGAGATCGGGCAAATGTGCGTCATTGTTCGCAATAATATGGACAGGACTCCAAAGTTGATTGAATAATTAATCATTTTCATAAAATTACATATATGACACAGGTAACTATGAAAACCATTATGGGCGGATTTTTATTTTGTTGTAGTTATTTGAAATTTTCCAAATTTAGATTTTTTACATTTTTTCTACTCAGAATCACGAGCTCTTTTTCTCCTGATATAACTAAAAGTGTCCCAAAAAAAAACAACCATTTCGTTACTATTTTTCATACACTTTTTTGGACCGTAACTCAGTGGAAGATAAAGAAATGTATGGAAATTTCGGGACTCTTTTTTCTGTTAATGAGGATCGAAAGAGCTCGCGATTCTGAGTAGAGAAAATATAAAAAATCCAAATTTGGAAAATTAAAAAAAAACTACAACAAAATCAAAATCCGGCCTTATAAAAAGTCACCTTACAGCAAAATTGAAGTTTTGAATAAAATAGTGCTCACGGTTTGGCTAAAAATCTGCATCGCATTCTTCGGTTACAATAAAAGCCAGTGTCATGATAACACACTGTATTTAATAAATAACAGCAATCATTTATATGACAGATATAATTTATTCGAGGAATAATGAAACAGGCCTACAAATTGTAGACTACGAGTATACAATTCATCTTAAAACTAAAACAATAATTACTAAGTAAAATTTCCTGCGACCATATATAACATGGACGTCTAACGCCAGCTCAAAAATAACCCCGAAATCAATTGTTCAATTGTGCCAAGATGGGCAGGACATAGCGCTTTTCTTAACACCGCGCATATTTTTGGCGCAACATCTTTGACAAATGTTTATAGAACATAGCAAATGATGCGTGGAAGAGGGGGTGACACTTTTTTGAAAGGCAATTTAGTATGTCGTGCGGCTTCCATGTTTTATTTGTTCGTAGAAAATTCTCTAAATGAAAAGTTTTAAGTACCGTACTTCCCCAAACTTACCTTGGCCAAACATGTCCCTTCAAAACATTATCTAGAAATAACTGTTTTATAACGACCCAAACCTTATGACAAATTTTATGACTAGAAAGTGCACGTGTTTTTTTAAATAACTCATCTATACTACCCTTTTACGTCACTCTATAGAAACAATAGATAAACAGACAAAATAAACACTTTATGGTTTATGGCACCCTTTCGGCAAATAAAAAGAAAGTAACGAAATCTACTGATAATATTTGTATGCAATTTAAACTCTAATGTAACGGTTAAAAGATAGTATTCATGGCGACTTTAAACTTCAAATTCCGAACTTGGTTACACTGTCAATAGGCACGAACTGTCAAAACGATCACCACTACGGAATTTTATATGAAATACTCAAAAGTGACGTCACGTTTGAGTACTGCCAAATGACCTACTCTTTTAAGTTCTTTTCAATTTATTAAATAGAAATTCCGTACAATAATTACTACAATCTACATCTCAGTAATAATTTCTTCGTGTGTTATGTCGTGCATAATGTTAAATAATTTATTTTAACTACAATCATCATCCCTATTGAACCTACCTTGAACTCCTAAAACCGTTTTCGAGGATTTTGTCTCCGTCGCACCGAAGACGCTTTCGTAGGAGTGAGTGAGACAAATGCTCAATCACGAACTTTGAAGTTCGCGATAGTCCTGTATTGTTTGACAAAACGTTTTTTTTTGGGATAAGAGAAAGATCGTAAACAGCCAAAGGGTAAGTTTTATAGTTTTTTCTTTTTAATGTTACGGTAATGGGTTGGGACTGGCGATTGTTTTATGATGCCAAATAAAATGGCGGCGCTTTGAAATGACGTGTCGTTTAAACGAAATAACGGTTCTTATTTTCCTCTTAATTAGAATCCAGGGTCGAATTAAAAAAAAATTATACATAAATAAATATCTTGGGACATCTTACACAAATCAACCTAGTCCCACGGTCCCACGGTAAGCTCAATTAAGGCTTGTGATGTGGGTACTAGGACAATACATATAGATACTTAAATACATAGACAGCCATGACCAAGGAACAAATATTTGTGATTAATAAATACACAAATAATGCCCTCGCCGGGATTCGAACCCGGAACCTCCAGCTTCGTAGGCAGGGTCACTACCAACTAGGCTACGGAGGCTGATAAAGTTAAAGGCGTTTAATTTATGAAGTTTTGGCAGTGAAAAATAGTGACATATTTAAATTTCCTATTAAGGTGCGTTCAAACCAAAAGAGCATTCGCTGTTCTATCCCCCGTTCTACGAAATCAACCAATCACGTTTTGTGTAACGATCGAATTTCGTAGAGTGGGGGGTTAGAATAGCGAATGCTCTTTTGGTTTGAACGCACCTTTAGCGATCAACAAAACGCATTCTATATTTTTTAATTATGTTTTTTTCTACTACCTACCAAAGGTTGTTAAACAGAGTACACTGTAATTAGTATGACTAACTTTCATAAAGGTGCATTTAGACCAAGCGAGCATTCGCTCATTCTGTCCCCCGCTCTACGAAATGAACGAATTTCGACGAATCACGTTTTGTGTAACGATCAAATTTCGTGGAGTGTGGGATAGAATCACGATTTCACGATAGAATAGCGAATGCTCGTTTGGTCTGAATGCCCCTTAAAATGCAGTGTAACTCAGCCCTTACTAGCATACCGCTAAAGGCCGAACATACGCTAGGTCTTACAAATGCCTAGGTCTTGCATGCCATGTTTATTTGCTTGCAATTGTCTGCATTAGTGCATCTAATTTCGTTTCAGACAGACTTACGCGCGTAGTAACACTTACGCCAGACAGACACAAAGTGCATGAGATTGCATTGTTCATGATGTGTCTCGAGATATTTTTATTTATTTCGACATCACCATCACCATTAGCATATGATAGTCCACTGCTGGACATAGGCCACTCCTATTAACAATGCGTATAACAGCATTAGGAGGTAAATGGCCATAA
Source organism: Thaumatotibia leucotreta (assembly GCA_025490895.1). NCBI lineage: Eukaryota > Metazoa > Arthropoda > Insecta > Lepidoptera > Tortricidae > Thaumatotibia > Thaumatotibia leucotreta. The sequence continues at coordinate 4,390 of JALPQI010024572.1, forward strand.
TCGCCACGCTGGGCAAGCGGATTGGCAATCGCAGTAATGTGTCCACTGTGATGACGCTGCTGCCCATCATCAATTTTTTTATTAAAGAATGGTAAGTGACACTTCAATTCCTTAGTCGACTCTTACGACACCCGCGGAAGGAGTCGGGGTGGTGACAAATGTATTTTTTTATGTAATAAATTCTTTATTGCATGTTATTCTAATAACATGTATTATTATACTGTTTTGGAAAAAAAAGTTCACCCGAGTTTCTTAAGGTGCATTCAGACCAAGCGAACATTCGCTATTCTAACCTCCCACTCTACGAAATTCGATCGTTACACAAAACGTGATTGGTTGATTTCGTAGAGCGAGGGATAGAACAGCGAACGCTCTTTTGGTCTGAATGCACCTTAGCTGGTACAGTCAGCAGCAGATATACCTCAGCGGGCAAGGTGTCCAAGAAGTCATGTACACTTAAATCGTCAGAAAAATATGAACATCTAAGTTATCAGTTTCACATACGCTTTCAGTTCGTCACATATATCTTAACATTCCAGTTTTTCTTTAACACGTACACGGTTATTTAATCACAATGTCAATAACGGTTACAAAGTCAGTGGTAACTAAGCACTCAAATTTAAGCAGTTGTCATTAATATCTACACGCACTGCCAATCACATACGTCAGCAGCCAAGGTGCCACCCGTTGCTTAGCAGTTGTTATTTCAATGGTAACTAAGCACCAACATTTTATGTGAATAACTTTCAATACTGTAATTTTTCATTCTGTAATTAATTAGTTCGTTGAATGCAGTTTTTGCAATCCAAATGGCAAACGTATTTTCCTAGCTAGCTTCGGCACCTACCGCTGAACAGCTGCAAAGGAACTTTCTCTGTCACTTAAATTAGGGTATAATAAGAGTGACCATGACAAGTTCTTTCGATTTGATGATTTCGGATTTCGCGGTAGCGGCCCTGAGGACTTATTGCGAGCTACGCACGAAGTTTTGCCTCTTTGTCACACTTACGTTCGACATTGCAAGTGCGAAAGAGAGAGGCAAAACATCGTTCGTGGTTCACAATAGGCCCTCTGGTTATAACTTATAAAGAATATTTGATCCATATGTGACAAGGATTGCTTTGACGTCCGACTGACTGACAACTCACGAAAGCAGTGCAGACTTGTCACTGCATACATCTATCTCAGGTTATGGCAAACTATTCAAAATGGATACATTTCTTTACAATATTGAAATATGACTTATATTTGTAATAACATATTGTTAGGTAATAAATGAAGGTTGCAGGAGTACATTCATTGCGGACCTAATAATCAGTGGCGTGCACTCCATATAGGCAAATAGGCACTGCCTACCCTAGCAGAACAGCGTCTACATATACTTTTTCGTCTTCATTATAATAATTTGTCATGTTTTCTGAAAGAAATCCACATAAATATTTATATTAACGGAGCTCGCGGCGATTTAAATTTGCGCGCGCACTAGCTAGCCTAGCGCGCGGCTGCCCAAGCCCCATCTGGGATAAAGGTCTTCGCACACTATATCAACTCCACACCCACTCGACTCAAGTCTAATCATTGAAATTTAAGCCCTGTGTCATATGTTCAAGGTTTAATTTCAAAAAATGATATTAAAGTAGTGAACGACGAGTAGCCTACGCATTGTACACTAAAGGTCAACCCCGACTCGTTTGTCACGCAACGACCACACGTTGTCCACGCAACGACTATGCGTTTGCGACTGATGTGTATCGAGCATCCATTTTCATTGCCCACTCGTTGACACCGCGTTGTCAACTAGTAACCATTGGGTGGATCAACTAGTTGACTACTCATCGTGAGTGTGAGTAGAGTTGCTGTCGCGTTGGCGTGGAGTTGTTATAGTGTGCGAAGACCTTAAGGCAACGGCGATCGGAGCCTACAAAAACACACACACTCACACAGTGCGTTTGTGTAGACATGTCCGTGAACTATATACATATTCTTGCCCAGTGCACACGAAGATAAAAAATATACGCACACAATCAAAATAATAGGCTGCGCCTAGGCACCATACGTGCGAGAAGGACGGCCAATGTCGGTCTCTCTCTGACTTACCGAGCCTCGAGATGTAATACGACAAATTTTAAGAACTCTCCTATGTTGCGATTTTTACTTGAAGTGAGAGGCATTACATTCTGTCAGGTTTATTTGTTTACAAACAGTCGGTTTTGATTTTTGCGATACAGGTTTGAGGTTAATCAATAGAAAATCTATCAAAACAAAACTCATTCATTGTTATATTGATACAATTCGGTTCTGAGCGATTTTTTTACGTTTATTTTCATGTAAGTGTTGTGACTTGTGACTGTGCGTGACGGAATTATGCTATGAGAATAAATTGTGAATATCTAGTTAGTTGATGGAGACTGCTGTATGTCTAGCGTGTCTACGAAGTTGATTTTCGGCGGATTTAGCAAGTTAACAATAAAACGAAAGAAGTTAGTACAGGTACGTGTAATTATTTCAAAAGTCGATGTATTCTGTACTCGGAAATTGTACTTATAGCATTAATGAACATTGTATTTTAGCTATTTCACTCGTTAGGTATTGCACTTATATTTCGAATTCACCGATGATTAATGCTACGCATATTTAAAAACCTTTCACTCTTCTTTAGAAAACATGAGCGATTTGAAAAGCATTAGGATGTTAACCAAAGTCGGCGGTCGAGATATAAGACTTAGTTATTGTCGCAAGCTATACCTAGACTCTTTTACTTTACTAAAATCTATCCACTTGTGAGTTTGCAATGCGATGGTCAATATTGTTTGTTGCTCAGATAAAAAAAAATTGCCTACCCTAACTAAAAACCCTGTGCACGCCACTGCTAATAATTATTAATATGACGTCAGTAGGTAACGTCAATATTTCATTGCAAGTTTGAGAAAAATAAAATGAAACAGATAACAAACATAAAACATTTTATTTTCAAAAATTGAATGTTTCATGGAAGCTTTTTTCGCTGGAGGAGCGTTGGTGGCCCATCGGTAAGGCTTTCATTCCGAAGGTCGTGGGCTCAAATCCTGTCGGCTCGTACCGTACCAATGAGTTTTCAGAACTTATGTACCGTACCTATGTACGAAATATCATTTGACATTATTTACCAACTGGTAAGCAACTGCTTTTCGGTGAAGGAGAACATCGTGAGGAAACCGGACTAATCCCAATAAGGCTTAGTATACCCTCTGGGTTGGAAGGTCGAATGGCAGTCGCTTTCGTAAAAATCTAGCACCTACGCCAAATCTTGGGACTAGTTGTCAAAGCGGGCCCTAGGCTCTCTGGCCGTGGCAGAAGCCGGGGTAACGAAAAAGCAGGAAGAAGAAGACAAAGTATTGTCGCTGACTGTGCTTTACTTCCCACGACCAACTTACACATATCGAGACGATTCTAAAAAACCCAAACACAATGGGGGTTGGTTGTTTCATCACACAAAGTTCCTATGGCTACCTTCCAGTTCCACCATCAGATCAGCTCTTTGTCATAATAATATTGCATTGTCATCAAATTTAAGCAGCTCAATCTATAATCGGGAAATGGTTCAAATTTAACTTGCAAGATTCGATCATAGACAACGGAACTGAAAACTAAGTTGAAACTAAATTCTAAAAGCTTGTAAAAAGAGAAAAGTAAATAATTTATCCTAAAGTTGACTAAGAAGCACCTGTCAAATGATTGAAGAGAAAAATGTGAGATAGATGTATCTGATGACAAGACTGCACTGCTTTCGATGATTGTCAAAACAGTTACTTAAAATAAGTATAGCTATTTTTCAATCAATATTCAACCATATTTGTACCATACAACGTCTATTTTTCCTTCTTGTTCAGATATATTTGCCTTATTGACTGCTTAGGTACCAGTGGTTTTTTAACAGCTGAGGTATCAATGATTTGTTGTATGTTAAGAAATTAATGAAAATCGACTGTTAAGATATTTGTGACTTGTTAAGCGCTCACAAGTAAATACTATCATGACAGTCAACAACTTTTTGAAAGTTTAAATGTTAACCTCTCTTTGGACACCTCGAGTATATAGTGACTTCTGATGCTGACTGTACTCTTCAGGAACGGTGTAGGGTTAGAACCATTAGTAGATTTTTTTTTCGCTGGTTTGATAATGTCAGACGATTCGAAAATGCTTATTAATAAGCTTACTTGAATAAAGAATGGTTTGACTTTGACGGTTTAGGCACTCTCATCGCAATACTCGCCCTGGGGTCCATTTCTCGAAATCCTTTGACCGAGAGTGAATTATTTATTTATTTATTTAATCTTTATTGCATAAATAAAATAATACAAAGGGCGGACTTAATGCCAGAGGGCATTCTCTACCACTCAACCATCAGGCCTAACAGAAAAAAAGCTGTGGTGTGAGATGTACGTGTAAAAATCAAAACAAAGGAAACAAAAATAAAATATACGTAACTATAATGTTCAGTTACATACAAAATACATTTACATACATTAACATTTATACAAACATACATAAATATACATACAACTAACCTGCCACTACATCACGAAAATACGATGAAGTTTATTGACGAGCTCTTTCCAAAAGGTGAAAAGGTTAAGAAAAGCTCTTGTTGTATGTTGTAATCTATCCATATTGGGCATTTGTTTTGTTTGGGATCGTATTTTAAACATATATTGTCTATTATAATTATCATAAATATTGGATGTTATATACCAAAGAAAAAACGATCAAAATCACCAACGTCCGAGGTGGGAATCGGACCCACGTGCTCGGCTTTCGCGGCTGATGCCTGCACCGCTCGGCCACTCGGTCTTAGCAACCAGTAAATTTTCTCGGGTAGGTATATGCAATCCCTTTCCTCTCATACAATAAGTGCATGTATTGTCTATTTTAATAGATCATTACGTACTACATACAACAGGTGACTTATTTTTTAGGGTTCCGTAGCCAAAATGGCAAAAATGGAACCCTTAGGGTCTCACCAAACTAGTCGACGCTGTTTCGGCTAATCGCGTACGGAAAAAGCTTTATGTCAACGCAATAAGAGCGAGGACATCGTAAATCGGCTCGGCCCGCGCGAAACGACGTCTTTCGACGGGAAAACGGCGTTTTGGCGTAAAGCTGTTCGCATTCGTACGACCCCGTTTGCAGCCTAACGCACACGTTCGCATTCCTAAATCTCCTAATACCGCCGTACGGTGCCGGAAAGAGTTGAACGGCTCCGATCACGGCCGAGTACCTACGATAAGGACCGGTCAGAGCTGGCGGAAGCCGTTCAGCGTCTTCGACGGCCGAACATAGCTGACGACGGCCGAAAAGAGCCGATGACGGCCGAAGTAACTACTTACTGATGCGTTTTTATTTATTCATTTGAATTATTACCCACATTAAAATCTGCAATAGATCTGACAACACGAAGTAATACTGTCGTAATCATACACGTCTGTTCAATTTCAAACTAGTTACTAACAACTAGTCTCCAAAAATGAGATTTACGATTGCCGATCACCCGCTGTCCTATCTATCTGTTCGTCGGACTCAGCGGCTGTACGCGTGCTGTCTGACGTCTCGACGGCAGGACGGAGCACGGGAGAGCCGACCGCCGCTTTACAACTGTTGCGGTAGCAAATCGCAGCCGATCGAGCGTTTCGGCGGCCGTAAGGAGGTTGAGACTGCTTAACGCAGGTGTTCAGCCGCGGAGACGGTCGATCGGCTAAATGCGAATAGTGTGGTGTAAAACACTCGGCGAAAGCCGATTCCGCGTCGATTGGTTTGGTGAGACCCTTATGGATTCGTCATGTCCGTCTGTCCGTCTGTCACAGCCGATTTACTCGGAAACTATAAATGCTACAGTAACGAAATTTGGTAAGGATACGTGTTGTATGAACCGCTACAGGATTATGATACTAAATTGTAAAAAAACCATTGCAGTGGGGGCCCTCCATACATGTAACTGAGGGATAGAACATTTTTTTGTTGCATATAAGCGTGTGGGGTACTAATAGAAAGGTCTTTGAAAATGATATGAAGTTTTATAAATCTTATTTTTATTTAAGCAAATCGTTTTCGAGATATCAGCTCTCAAAGTCTGAAAAATGTGTCCTCCTTATTTTTTAAACCACACGACATAAAATTCAAAAAAATATATATGTTGCGCACATTAATAAACTCTATCAACGATTTTTGGTTTCATTAAACTATCTCCTATAGTTTTTGAGATACCTTGATTTAACTGTATTTTTTTAATAATAAATTGATAATGGTACGGAACCTTTCGCGCGCGAGTCCGACTCGCACTTGGCCGGTTTTTTTTAACTTATTCACATTTTGTGCTGAGATCACGTCCTCTGGGAGTTTGTTCCAACATCTCACTACTCGGTTGCTCAAAAAGTGTTTAAAAGGGTTACTGTGAGATCTGATACTCTCTAGCTTTAAGTGATGACCTCTCAGACGAGTGTTGTTATTACGCTTGAACATCTCATGAAAATCCTTAAGGTCATAATGTTTAGTTAGTATCTTATACGTCTCTATTAGGTCCCCACGTTTTCTGCGGTCTTAAATAGCCCCATCTTACGGTATATTATCTTCAGATCTATCTCCGGATGCCAGATGCCCGTGCTATTTGCTGGGCCAGCCCAACGACAACGCTGCCAAAGCGTCGTCACACCCAATATATCTTTATTACAACTATGTAACGTTACATCACCAATTTGTACTAGTATTACTTGCCGCGTGGTGACGGCAGTAATACATTTGTCACCACCGAATCTTCCCGTGGGCAAGAGTCGACTATCCAAGTAAATCCATTTATGAAACCTTTGTCAGCCTCAGTAGCCTAGTCCAGTAGTGACCCTGCCTACGAAGCTGGAGGTTCCGGGTTCGAATCCCGGCGAGGGCATTATTTGTGTACGTATTTATTTAACACAAATATTTGTTCCTTGGTCATGGCTGGTCTATGTACTCGAATTTAAGTATCTGTATGTATTTATCTATTATATATATCGTCGCCTGGCACCCATATCACAAGCCTTAATTGAGCTTACTGTGGGACTAAGTCGATTTGTGTAAGATGTCCCGAGATATTTATTTATTTATAATAAGAGCTAAAAAAAAAACTCGGACGACATCGATCGTTGGTGATACGACGCGATTTGCCTTTAAAAATGCGAGAGTTTGGGGAAACCCTTAGGGATTGAAATGTGACCGTTAAATATTTATTGTCTTGATATTTCAGGCATAGCTTTACACCTGTGGACGTGCGAAAATTAAGGATAATATTTAAGTAAAGTAAATAATATATAAGCTATTAAATCCCGTTTGTCGTTAACACGTTCGAGGCCGGTGACACAGAGTGTGTGATCAACAAAATCTGATTCCTCTGCCAGTGCACACATACGTGATCAGAGTAAACTTATTCTTATGCCACTAAACCACTAATTGGAGTTCGAGGCCAAAGAATCTACGAAAATATTGCCACAACAATAAAATGTTCATACAATAGGCCTATTTCCATTTTGCCTGCACTTAGTAAAATATTCGAAAAAATTATGTTTCAGCAGTTATTGTCTCATCTTAATGCCAAAAATCTGTTACATGAGAAACAATTTGGGTTCACAAAGGGCAGATCTACTACGGATGCGGGTGTGGCCCTCATCAAGCATGTATTGGATGCTTGGGAAATGAAACAGGATGCAGTGGGTATCTTCTGTGACTTATCTAAGGCATTTGATTGTGTCGACCATCAGACTTTACTCATAAAATTAAAACATTATGGTGCTTCAGATAATGCGTTAAGCCTCATAGGGTCATACTTATCAGATCGTATCCAGAGAGTAAGCATTAATGGTACAAACTCAACTGGCTCCCCTCTGCAAATGGGCGTGCCCCAAGGCTCAATATTGGGGCCATTGCTTTTCCTCATATATTTGAACGACCTGCCTTACTTCACAAGTGGTCTGTGTGAAATAGTATTGTTTGCGGACGACACCTCTTTAATTTTCAAAGTGGACAGGTGTAAACAGGTGGCTGAAGAGGTAAATAAAGCTCTTTCTAAAGTTTTGGGTTGGTTCACTGCGAACAACCTATTGCTAAACCCAAAAAAAACTAAATGTGTTAAATTTGTACTTCCCAATGTGAGACAGGTCAATACATGTATTGGAATGAATAATGAAATAATTGAATTAGTTGACTCTACTGCCTTTCTTGGGATCACTATAGACTCTAAGTTGCAATGGGGACCACATATTGCTGCTCTAGCAGGTAGACTAAGTTCGGCTGCATATGCGATAAAAAAAATACGAAATATTACTGACGTTGAAACGGCAAGGTTAGTTTATTTTAGCTATTTTCACAGCATTATGTCATACGGTCTAATGTTGTGGGGGTCTGCTGCTGATATCCAAACTATTTTTGTGCTTCAAAAAAGAGCGATTCGATCCATATACAATCTTAGATCGTGTGACTCGCTAAGAGAACTATTTAAAGAAATTAATATATTAACAGTTGCGTCTCAATATATTTTTGACTGCATTATGTATGTACGGAAACAGTACACAACTCTCACCAAAAATTCTGATCGTCATAGCTTTAACACGAGAAATAAACATAAACTTGCCGTTCCACATTTCAGACTGCGTAAAACTAACCAGTCATTTGCAGGCCTTAGTATTAAATTATTTAATAAGTTACCACAAAACCTTATTGACTTGCCGCTGCATAAATTTAAACTGATCATTAAAAATGGCTTGGTTAAAAAAGGATACTACAGAATAATAGATTACATAGATGACAAAAATATTTGGATGTAAGGTAGTTGGTATTTAGTAAGGTAGTATTAGGACAAATGAAGAATTTTACATCTTCATTCGATAATTTTAAAGATAGATTTTATGTTTTATGTTTTGTATATTTACCTATTGACACCTAGAGACCCTTTACATCTCTAGTATTTTTTATTTTTTATTTTCTCATATTTGTTTTTATTTCGGATGGAAGTATGCTTTTTACTGCTTATGACAGATTTTTTTATTTTATTAATTTTAGAATTTTATTTTTAATTATGCCACAATGAGTTATGTTTGTATCAATTTATTATTATCTGTGTTAGAATTGTGAATGTAACACACTGACAAGTAGATACCCTCTACACATCTATAAAAAATGTTTTAATGCCTATGTAAAATCAAAATTGTTAAGTTAAGATTGACGTCTGAAAGCGCCTTACAAGCCCACTTGGAAAATAAATTTATTTTATTTTATTTTATTTTTTTATTTTAATAGTAAATCCTTATTTTCTAAAAATAGACGTTGAGATATCTTATTTATTGGTAATTTTAATTCTTTAATTTATAGAAACAATATTATTTACTTATTTTCACGTAAATATAAGATATTTTAATAAAAACGGAATTATCCGCAATTATTAGTAACAAAGTTGGTATTGCGCTGGTATCACCTCATGTGTTAATAACATTTGGTACAGCAATTTAACTACACATAAATTAAAACCCTATTTCTGCATACGTTTAGAAAATTGCAGAATAATACATTGTAGCGTGCTTTATGTTCACATTTCGTATTCGTAAAATTCCTTTGACCTACAAATTTCTTTGGCAGTACTATAGTTCTCCATTTAAATTATCATAGAGATCTAACGTTTTGTTTTCTTCTGTAGGTTGTTAACAAGGTTACCCACTTGGTTCAGCCATGTTTAGCTTCGCTATACACCCCATCATCAAAAAATTAAATACCAAATGAAATATACTGGGTGAACTGTTATACGAGTATGTACTGTCTTAATCAATATGGCCCGCTGTCGTTTGTGTTCACTGGTAATTTTAAGTTCTTTACAAGAAAATGTTGTCATATCATAGTTAAGAGAAAAGAAAAGTTTTTAGGTATTTACGTGTTTTTAAGAAAATCCTAGTTGTGACAGCCATATTAAACAGAAACGCGTAAAAACACTACAGTGGTATATCGAGGGTTGCGTGGTGAAACCCGATAAGTCGAGATAACTTTTCATTGAAATGTCAACCTCTCGTAAGTGTCATATAGTTCGTATTTCAAAGAACGGTTTGCTCGACTTATCGGGTTTCACCAGGCAACCCTCGATATAATGTTTTTATTAGGAAGCATTTTAAATAAATTAATTAAATAACAAAAAGGTTGTGGAAACCTGAAATCTTTACTTGACAATGACATAAGAGACTTTGACAGATTTGACAATAACGCATCTGTCGTAGTTTCGTTGGCCTCGAACTCCAATTACTGGTATAGCATAAATCAAGTTCTTCCTCCTATGCCAGTGCCATTGAAATACGAACGTTTTTGACACAAGAGCTGTGTCGCCGACATATTAAGAGTACAATCTGTTCAGTCACACATGCGTGTCAATGGCATAGCGCCGCCCCCGGCGAATACTAAGATAACTGCCATTACCATGGTTTTAGTGTTATGTCATATTTGAAATCTATGGGTGCTAATGCATCTGTTGAATTTTTTTCGTAATTTTTATTCTGTTATTTATGGAGATAAAAAAAAATGCAATGTTATTCTTTGATTTTATTGATCTCTTAAATTACCAGAATAAACGTCTATGAGGATAATATCAAAAATGATTATTAGACCTTACGCTATAAACGCTCGTATCATGATATTCGCGTGAAAATCATTCTACAACAAAAAGACATCAGGCAGTTATCATTTTATTCTCGTATTAAAAATCTTCTGTCTGTTCGGATATCGTCCTTAAGTAACGATTATCTATTTGTGCGAAACATTAAAACGTGTTATCTTCCTTTTCATTTACATACGTTTTACAATCAAAAATTGAAATGGCAGATACAGTACCGCGGGAAATTCCTAAAACGTAC
>JALPQI010024573.1:0-20379 GCA_025490895.1 Thaumatotibia leucotreta
CACAAATGACGAGTCGATAGAAGTACCAACAAATAATTCGACATTCCTTTAGCGGTCGTTCATGTTATAAATAATAAAAAATAGAAGCCAACCGAAAAACTTACGAGGTACAAAAATATTGAAATAAAACTATTTTAACAGATTATATCGTCGGTTGTAATATGAATTAACGTAACCACCAAAATGACGAAATTGAGTTAAGTATACCGTTCGACTGCAAATTTCCTGCTCTATCGAAAGGTGTATATAACATTTTGATATTCAGAAAAAAATGTCGAATATGTTAACAAAAACTTTGCCATTTTATTAGGTTTCTACGTTTTTTATTAACGTAATGTAACGGTTTCAAAAAATCATAGACAATATTTTGACGTAAGTACGAATTTATAAGTACAAAATATGTCCTTCCTAATGTACTCACCATATTTTTATAAATGTCAATGCTGTAAGCGCCATTTGTATTGTATGGCTCATAAGCAATTTGGTTTCAATTTGTGAGTTACACTAAATTACGAAATCCACTTTTGATGATTTTCATTAAATTATCAACGTAACCCCAATTTTTTTTTTTAAATATTTAACGTAAGCACCAGCCATTTCCTGAACTACAACTGTGGTCGCAGTTAGTAACTGTGCGTCAAATAGACCTCTCAAAAATAAAACAAACAAGATAAACATCATTTCAATAGGATAATTAACTAAAAAGATACAACATAATTTATAAATGACAAATTCGTTTTTGGGCCCTCCTGAAAAATCGTCATTTGGTGGTTACATTAATTCATATTACAACTGACGATATCTCTTATATTCATTTTTTAACAACATCTCGAGTTCCCGACGTTTCGATGTTCGTTGTCGACGTGTGACTCCAGATTTTAGTTGCACCTTCCAGTCTGTACTGTAGAACACAAATCTAAATTATTGATATACAATTATAACCCTGTGGTATTATTTATAGTAACAGTAAAAGAATGACATGCAATTTTCGGGTAATTTTACGGGGATTCCCAGCTATCCTCGTCTGAAGGGAAATGAAATGTCGGTGGAAATCCCCCGATGACAGATGAGACAGTAGGCGCGTTAGGTGCGCCTTTTGTTTAGTACTTATTTAAATATTGTAATGCATATATGAGTTGGCGTATGGGTTCAAAATTACATGGACAGTTTATGAATGAATTCATTCATGAATTCATTCATAAATTGTCCATGCATTCTGAACGCCACTGTACATGTCGCATACAAGCCTTGAGTTTGAGTTTGAAGCATTAATGGCAGAGTAATAATATAAATTTAAATATTAGATATTTTAAAGATTAACTCGTAAACTTACGTTTAATTATATCCTGACGTTTCGGGCATGACGTTACGCCCGTCGCAAGCAGATCCAGTGTCTGCTTGCGACGGGCGTAACGTTATGCCCGAGACGAAACGTCAGGATATAATTAAACGTAAGTTTACGCGATTAAGATACGTTTGTCTTTAAAATATAATCGTGAAAGTTTAAATCAATAAATATTAATGTCATGTATCAAAAAAAATACCGAAGTTTACCGACGCCTGAGATGTGGGATTTGAACCCACGTCAAGATACAAAAAAAAAAGAAAATAATTATAATGTGATTATATATTTATGTATTTATATTTCACACAACAATTGTCAGTACAAATATATAATATAATATAATACATACTAAACTATGAAAATAGCCTTTGGATACCTGTAATTGAAATATCTTACGTTACCGTTGCCGACCCCTTAAAATAGTAGAATTTGTAAGGTCAGTATCATAAGGGATAATAATAACGGAAATCTGTGTCATCCATTTCTATACAGTCCAACTCTGAGCAACTTTACCCGCCAGCACACACAAAATTGTGAGGATTTAGGTGTTAATGGACTGTTATAGTTTTCTGTAAGTTGATATCAGGTACCTAGCACGAACTGGCACAATTGGAATTTGATCCAGGTTTAAGAAATATAAGGTTTGGTGGGGTTCCCTCTATCTGGCGTATTTTTTTGTCCTAAACGCTTAGGACATATAACAGACTTGGCATAATCTTAATGAGGCAGAGACATCACTTGGCATAAATAACAATTTTTCGAACATTATTTTGCCCGAAACTATCTTGGCATATTATTATTTACGCCGAGTGTTAAGACAGAAAATAGATTTGCATATATTTTTTTCGCATATTCGTCAGGCAGAATTTGTTGTGGGGGTGAATATTTTTACAGTGAGCGAGCGAACAAAACCTTTCGGGGCAGATCCGACTCGGATAGGTTAAGGTTAGAAGACTAATACAAATACGCCTTAGTCTTCGAGGTTATTTTTTTTAGCAATTTAGAAAGTACTCAGCTCAGTAACACAGTAGTAACGTGCAGAATATTACTACTACCTCGATTATATTGAGAGGTTCTCAGTTATGCTAAAACAAATTATGCCGATAGTTCTTATGCACATCCAGATTATTAGCATTAAAGCTTGAAATAAAACAACCGACAAGGATTAGCAGTGGAACTTGCATAGACAACTTTGCCCACAATATAAAGGGATCTAAAGGTGAAATCTTAGAATTGGCTTTATCAGATCATACCGGGCAAATTTTAAAATGCCCTGTAAAACGAACTTGTTCAATAAGGTCCTGGCGAGTTAAACGTCGTAATTATAGTCAAGAAAATTTGGAAAAATTTAAATCACATCTTGAATCCTTAACATTTAATGACGTATTAACATCTAATGACGTAAACGATGCCTATAGGACCTTTATGGACACGTTTAAAATGCTTTATGATCAGTGTTTCCCTAACATGACTTTCAGAAAAACACTAAACGTTAAATCTAAATGGATGTCCAAAGGTATTAAATTATGCTGTAACAAAAAAAGGCAAATGTTGTGGATGCATAGAACCGTCAAGAATAAAAAATCGAGAGAAAAAATTAAAAATATGTTAAAAATATGTATACGACTACAAAAAATCATTAAATTGACCCAACGTTCCCAGAATAATCACTATATAAAAATGGCCAAAAATAAATCTAAAGCAATGTGGAAAGTGATAAATAAATGTAAAGATAACGTGCCAAGGGAACCAATACAGAGTATAAAACTTGACAATACAAAGATCACAGGACCATCAAATATTGCAAATGCATTTAATGATTTTTTTATAGGCGAACAAGCAAACAATGAATCTCTTTCAAATGTATTTAACACTAATATCAATAGTAACCCTGATTCCATATTTTTGACTCCAGTCTCACCCTATGATGTACAAAAAACTATTCAGAGTCTAAAAAATACCCATAGTGTTGGCTTTGATGATATATGCACCAAAGTAATTAAATACGTCAGTGAATCTATCGCTGTACCTCTGTGCCATGTAATCAATTTAAGTTTTCCCACTGGTGTATTTCCAAGTGATCTCAAAGTAGGAATAGTTAAACCTCTGTATAAAAAAGGTGACAAAGATGATATGCAAAATTATAGACCTATTACACTTTTACCAGTCTTTGCTAAAGTGTTTGAAAAAATAATGTACAGCAAAGTATACAGTTTCTTGGACAAGCACAAAATACTTACAGAGGAACAAAAAGGGTTTCGAAAGAACAATACAATAAACATGGCCATCTACGACTTAGTAAAAAAAGTCATTACAAATATTGACTTAAGAAAACCATCTTGTGCAATATTTATGGATATGAGCAAAGCTTTTGACTGTGTAGATCATGAAATCTTGTTAAAAAAACTTCACAAGTATGGTATCCGTGGAAACGCTCATCAATTGTTAAAATCATATTTAGCTGGACGGGAACAATATACGGAACTTACGCAAATCTGTACCACTTCAAAAGAAGAAAAAAAGTATATCTCAGACCGTAAATATATCAGATACGGAGTGCCACAAGGAAGCGTAATGGGTCCGTTGTTGTTTCTAGTCTACATCAATGACATTGTAAAAAGTAGTCCACACCCAATGATCTTATTCGCAGATGACTGTACGGTGTTTATACAACTTGATACAAATATCGATTACGAATATGATGTAAACTCAACTATTTCGGGAATTATTAAATGGTTAGAATGTAACAATTTAAAAATTAATTTAGAAAAAACGAGTGTTATGCAATTCACACAAAGGAAATTAATACCGGAATTGAATGTTAAATATCAGGGACAAACTGTGAATAAAACGTATGTTACGAAATTTCTGGGAATTAATATAGATAGTAACATGAAATGGGAATCCCACTCTGAACAAATCTGTAAAAAACTGTATACATTGTCATACGCTCTGTACAAATTAGCCAAAACTTCCAATCAAGAAACTTTATTAGCGGCGTATCACGGTTTCGTATGTTCTATCTTGAGGTTTGGTTTAATATTTTGGGGAAACTCTTCTTCCTCTTCTTCCTACAAAGATAGACTGTTCAGAGCCCAAAAGCGATGCGTTAGGGCTATCTGTAAACTTGACCCCACGGAAAGTTGTAAACCACATTTTAAATCTCTTAATCTACTGACATTACCTTGTTTGTACATTTTTGAATGTTGTAACTTTGTAAAAAGTAATCCCAGTTTTTTCCATGTAGCCGAAAGAAATTCAAAAAATAACTTACGACCCAGGAAACCTTTAGTGTGCATAAATAAGTATAATACTGCATTGATGAGACAAAATGTTAATGTAATGGCCCCAAAGCTGTATAATAAATTACCTACAAATTTAATAAACTGTAATGATAATAAATTCAGACATTTACTAAGAAAAATACTGATAGAGAAGTGTTACTATACAATTAATGATTATTTTAATGATTCTAAATTTGACATTGACATAAATAATTTGTGTAATTCTTAGCTAGTTTTAATCTATAATTTTGTTTTGACAAGGATTTTATGTACCTATAAATTGAAAAATGTATTTCGTATGCCAAACGGCGCGTCATGGAATAGCTACTTTTCTTGTATTTACCACCTGATTGTTACCTGTGATGACGAAATAAAGACTATTCTATTCTATTCTATTCTATTCTATTATGCCTCATCATAAATAGGAGCATCGAAATTATGCTCATATAATATTCGAACAACCCGAAATCTGCCACAATGAAATATGCTAAAGTTGAGTATGCCACAATCAACAACAAAGTGATATAATTATTAATTTTGGTGGCGTTTGCATTGATATAGTTAAACTGAGCAGCCCTACGTATAAACTTTTTGTCTGTAGACCCAGTGGTATTTTAAACAATGGTTTAACCGTAACCCTTAACTTAGCAGTGTATCTTAAAAGAAGCATACTTTTTGTATTTATTTTTAAAGACAGATTTTTTTTCTTTACACAGCGGAGAGGAGGCTAAAACGCACGATATTTTAAAATTCTGCCAAGTTTAGGGTTAAAATGCCTATTAAATGTTACTTAACTATAATTCGCTCTCAATCGTCTTTATGTACACACCTGTCAAACGAAGGTCGTAGGTTTAATTCCGCACGGGGCCAAATATTTGAGTATGCAAAATGCGGGCGCGTATTTGCCGAGGTCCGAAACGGAAACTCGAGATTTGTTTCGGGTCACTTGGTATAAGTGATTTCAAATAAAGGCAATTTTCTAAGTTCGGTTTTGATACAAAAAAAAAATTACAAGAGCGGAAAATAATCGTCTTTTTTTCATATATCTTAATTAGGGTTGTCTACGAAATCTTATTTCCACAAGGCCTCGTTTGTTCTATTATATTAAAATAGTCTATATACCGCATCTGTAGGGTTAGCACATGATTGGTGCGACAGCATGTCGCCGCGAGATAGATCTCCCGTCCTATACAAGCTATATTTACAAAAGAGGGATGGATAGTCTATCTCGCGGCGAGATACTGTCGCGCCAATCATGTGCTAAGCATACTGAGGTGATTTACTGGTCGCTCCAAACGGTTAAACTTTCGCTGATCTCATACAAATCCAAAGTTTACACTTGGCCAAAAATCTAAAATTTAAGCGTCACAAGTATGCTTAAGTAAGTAGGCCTTATTAATAATTTATAGTTAAAGCCATATTTAAAAAAAAAGTTAGGGAAGATTTTCACTTCATACATTTATGTATACTGCAGAATTGTCAACTTTTGAGCGACCTATAAATGATGCTCGATTACTCTGAAAATTGGTACATAATGTGAAGCGGGTTTATTAAAAAAAATTTTTGGATCACTCTAATCTTAATATTATGCGATTTAAAAAAAAAACCTTCACAGATTTTGATGGGATTCTTAATATGGAGACTTATGAAAAAACAATTGAAAGTTGAATATAATTGTTTGTGGATCCTTTTGATAAGTTCCCAATCAGACTCTGGACTTACTCGTACTTTGTACTAATGTGATTTACCTGAAGGCACCCTAGTTTTGTGTGTCGGATCTGATCTGGTACAATCAAACAGAAAACGTTTCATACGCTTACTTACCGACCAAAAGGTATAAAAGTAATTATTTTAGTGAAGAACGTTTGAACATTCACAGGTAAAGTTGTTACCTGAGTTGTTCCCCTTCGCTGTGGCACTTTATGTACCTTAAAGGCACTTGCCTCATTACGTAGCTCCGACTCTGAATGTGTGACGGCAAATAAAACCTGGTACTGCCGTATATCCGCCACTTCGAGAGAACATTTGGGGTTGCCATAAGTGACAGGAAATCGCGAGGTTTTCAGTAATACCTTCTTAGCCGTGGGAAAGGTGGCAATGCCACTCAAGCGTACACAAGGGATAGTCCCTTAATAGTTAAGTAGTGCACGACATCTACTCACAGCCTTCTCATGGGTATTATCGGTCTCTTTCTGGTTGCATTGTTTGATTGATATTGTTTTTTTTTGTAAGGCATCTCAACTTGAACATGTAGTACATGGACGGGCCACTGAATGCGTGCCCTAGATGTGCGTTTCTTGGATAGAAAGGGGCAAAGTAGAAGGTTCTTGATTTCGTATTTACATAGATGCGAAGAATTCCCTCCTAATCCTCTTTTGATGTGGCTTATTACTCGTACTTACTTTCGATTGTGTAAAAATACTCAAACACGAAACATGCAACTCAGGTGCACTCACAAGATGGATAACCGTTGAACAAGACGCTAAATGCAGGTCGCTTCCAAAACTCAAAAGTGGAGAGCAATGTTCAGCAGTGGTATAGTCTCAAGTCCCATGATTGAGAAATTGATGATTTTGATCATGTTTTTCAGACTCCCACGAGTCATCAAAAGAAATGCTATGGCACAAGGTAACAACTTATCATCATCAGCCTATAATAGTCCACTGCTGGACGTAGGCCTCTCCTATTAACTATGCGTATAGATGCATTAGGAGGTAAATGCCCATAATCGCCACGCTGGGCAAGCGGGTTGACGATCGCAGTAATGTGTCCAGTAGGGTGGATCGATTTTTTTATTTTCGGAAATTCATAAAATAATCTTTATGGATCGATACTTCGTGGCTAGAAAAACAAAAAATATTATAATCATTTTTGGATTTACTTTTATTTTGTACTTCGTTTATAGGCCCAAAAATCGACTCTATTTTTAAGGTTTTTTTAAGAAAAGTCAGTAGTTCGTGAATATTTTCGGTTTTATTTTTATGTAGAAACAAAATAACATTATTTGTCATAAATTTAGAATTTGCACAATTTAATTATATGAAAATTATAACCAGTATCGGCAAACACTGGTTTTCAACTTTGAGGCTCTTGGGGCAGTATTTGCCAAATGAATATCGGAAAAAGGTATATTGTTAAAGAATGTTACTTTTTACGACTATCATTCTATTGGCGCGCGGTTCCAAAAATCCTAAAAAAAGAGCAGAATATGGAAAAGCTATTCAGATCTAAAAATGTAGTCGTAGATCGTGGTGTCCCACAGGGCTCGATTATTGGCCCTATATTCTTTCTGATTTTCTTGAATGATTTAATACTACGTGGCTACAGGGTTCAAACCTGGAAAGTTTTCTGAAAAGGCAGCCTGAAGTAAGTTTTAGAAGTTCTCACAATCTGACGCCAGGGCATCAGTTATTGCCGAAAATAAAAATCGATGTAAGTCATCGTGAGCAGTTATCAGTCGTGTTTCGATATTTGTCTGATACTGGTCTCGAGGAAAGATTTATCGGTTTTTCCGGCGTCAGTAATAGTCGTACTGCTGAAGTCTTAAGCAATGAATTGATATCTATCCTAGATCCCTATCGGTGTAAGAACAAATTAATAGGTCAGTCTTACGATGGAGCCAATGTCATGTCTGGCGAGCACGGCGGTGTCCAAGCTCTAGTTCATAACGAGTGCCTTAGGGCGTACTTTGTTCCGTTACGCTCATATTTTAAAGGGTCTAGCAGGCTAACCTAAGAAGATTGGCCCCCGCAGGGGATTTGGTTGTAATTTGAGGTGCAGTAGTGGCAGGCCCTAAGGACACTATATGCGTAATATCAGCCCTCGAACTTCTTTTGTTTTAGACTTATTCACAAAAATGTCAAAAAATCATGGTAATTTTTAAACTGTGATATTAACTAAACCAAGTAAGCGAGAGTAGCCAAATAAATTCAGAATTAAAGAGCGTGAAATGGGATTCATAATGCATATTTTTAAAGATATTCATATCTTTAAACTTGGATGAAAAAAAAAAAATTTTTTTTTCCGGTTATATTTTTTGCCACTTCTCGCAGAGGCACAACTACCAAAAAAATTACTTAATAAGCCACAACTCACAACTACGTATACATTTAAAAAGATTTTGAAAAATCATGGTGTGTCATGTCAAAAAAAAAACATTTACGAACGTATGTCTACTACAACATCAATGTATGGACCAAAATTTTTTTCAGGATTTTCTGATACGGGCCACGTATAGGAATAATCTGTCTAAAAAGTAACTTTTTCAACAATATATCTTTTTCCGATAATCATTCGGGAAGTACTGCCCCAAGAGCCTCAAAGTTGAAAATTATTTTTTGGAGATACTGCGAACAATTTTCATATAATTAAATCACACAAACCTTAAATTTATGAAAAACAATCTTATTTTGTTTATCCATAAAATTAAAACAGAAAATATCCTTGCTCATCCGAGTTTTCTTAAAAAAACCTTAAAAATAAGGCTGATCTTCGGGCTTCTATATGGGGTCCATAAGGATAAAATATCCAAAAATGGTCATAATATTTTTTGTTTTTCTAGCCGCATAGTATCGATTCGTAAAGATTATTTTATGATTATCCGAAAATAAAAAAAACGATCCACCCTAGTGTCCAGACGCTGCTGCCCATCGTCATTTTTTTTATCAAATAATGGTCAGTGACACTTCAATCCCTTAGTCGACTCTTACGACACCCGCAGGAGGAGTTGGGGTTGTGACAAATGTATTCTTACTGCCGTCACCACACGGCCAACAACTTCTCACTGATCGCTTATGGCTTGCCCCTCGCAATATACTCGGACTTGGCGTGAATTGTTACTTCTAAAATCGCAGCCAACTCGGAGGGCCATAAGTCTGCGGGTCGCCGCCGTGACGGAATACTCCAAGTCACGCCACTTGGCTCCCTAATGTATGGATATTTTGGTTTTCTTTTATTTTGGGAAGTGTTTAAAGGCGCCGAGAAGATGTGAGTCAACCAGTAGCATGACTTTTTAAATATCGGTAACGTAAGGTTATACTCGATACGGAAAGCAGGATCGCGCTTGCTCCAAATATGTCAATGCGAGCGCGATAGAATGCATTAAGGTGCATGCAGACCAAACGAGCATTCGCTATTCTAACTCTACGAAATTCAATCGCTGGTACACAAAACGTGATTCGTTGATTTCGTAGAGTGGGGGATAGAATAGCGAATGCTCGTTTGGTCTGTATGCACCTTTACGTACCTATCGAGTAAAACCCAACGTATCCTTTACTTTCCAACTCATGGAATGGGTACAGTTGTATGTGAAATAAAAGGGGATGTTTTCGTTATTTTGGTTACGGAACTTTAAAATAATTTCATCACATATTGTTAGAACATGTGAGTAATGAAACAGGTATATTTTTCAATGTCGACATCATTTTCAGCTGATAGATATCCTCTGCTGGACATAGCATGCCATAAGGACCGATCTAGTCCGTGGGCTAGTCGGTCTGAAATTAGAAAACGGTATAATTTGGGGGTACCAAGTGTCCTTTTTACAGTAGTTAGACATATTCATAAGGATGTTAAAAAAGTATGATAGACATCTCAAAGTGGTAGCTAATAGGCATACGGGCTATTTCAAGATTTCCGTTGTATGACAGGTATGGTTAAAATTAGGAGGTACAAATTTTCCTTTTCACGGCTGTTAGGTGTCTTCATCGCCTTTTAAATCACTAAGTGTACGGTGGATAATGACTATAATTCATTTAAATATTTTTTATGGGTCTTTTTTTTTAATACCGCCAACAAGTTATACACATCAAATTAAAGCTTATTAAATACACTATCTTTAAAAAAATATTTCATTTTTCTAGCGTCATGACTACTATGTAAAAACACGACACAATAAAAATCAAAATCACGAAATTTTCATAAATTTGGTCTTAATTAATTATTGGTTGATTTTAGCAATATAGTGTATATGCAAAATATGAAGCTTACAGATATGCCTTTAATTTTGTTCAGAGAGTAATTAGATATATTTAATAGTTCTCGAGATATACTTGATTTTGTAAAATTGAGATCCACCATCTTTGATTGGCCCCCATTTTTGTTAGGTAGCACTTATAAATGGCAATCTTGCATTTTTGACGTTTTTATAAGCTTACCTAACAGCCGTAAAAAGGAAAATTTGTATCTCCTAATTTTAACCATACTTGTCATACAACGGAAATCTTGAAATAGCCCGTATGCCTATTAGCTACCACTTTGAGATGTCTATCATACTTTTTTAACATCCTTATGAATATGTCTAACTACTGTAAAAAGGACACTTGGTACCCCCAAATTATACCGTTTTCTAATTTCAGACCGACTAGCCCACGGACTAATCGTGGGCAGCCCGCATCCGATGGATTTCAGCTATGTTTTCCAGGTCATCATCATCGGTACATCTTGTAGGAATTGTAGGTATTGTACATCGGCTCTCCTACGTAGCGGTGTTTTTTTATAAATGCTTTGTGTACCTCCACGTTTTTTGTTCGGATTATCGTATTGACGGGCGAGAAATACATAGGCATCCAAAACAACACGTATCCTTTTAGAGTACTACTGTCAGGTGTGATTTCATAATCGGATTTGTACACTATGATAATACCTACATTTTTTATTGAATAAGAGGCAAACTAGCATGCGTATCGCCAGAATATGTACCTATAAATAATGGTAACATATTTACGAACATAATATCCTGGGTGCTTAGACAAGTTGCCAATCGCTAACGCTTAGTCGTCAATCGTAAACGAAAGGCAGTTAACTGTCTTTGTCGCACTAATATGAAAGAGTGACAGAGAGGGAAAACTACGACGCGCTACTAAGCGTTAGTGATTGACAACTTGGCTAAGCATCCTTAGTAGTTTAAATATAAATATAGTATAGTATAATAGTAAGAAATAGAAATATAGTAAACATATTATACATATTTACATACATAAAAAGTTAATAAAATAGAGTAAATAGTAAATAATGACATCCATATTGAAAAATAATTCGAGCGGTTACAAATGTATTCTTACTGCCGTCACCACGTGGCATTGGCTAAATAGCTACCTACTTTAAAGGTTTTAAATGTTTTGTACAAAGCCGCTCGCATACGGCAGGGCAATCTTATTACACTGACATCCTAGTTGCATTTGGCTGTACTATTCTTCACAAAAATAAGGATTATTTAGTAATTTCTCATTTCAATATGGCTGCTTAGACGTCAGCTTGGAGGTAAACATGGGCAGGGTTCCAAGCTATCTTCGTGCCCATCTTTGCTGTCAGCTGCGGTTTGATTCTGAACAGGCGGTAGTGAATTTAATGAACTTATGTACTCGTATAAGGTCAAAACAATGGTAGACTTATTAATTTACTGGAAATTCAAATGAAAACACAATCTTTAATACAATACTTCTATAATACATAATACATCACAAGCCTTAATTGAGCTTACCGTGGGACTAGGTCGATTTGTGTAAGATGTCCCAAGATATTTATTTATTTATATTTTTTATTGTACACCTTGTATGAAAAAGACAATAAAAGAGTACAATCTTAAAGGTACAGGTAACAGAATGCTTAGCCAAGTTGCCAATCGCTAACGCTTAGTGGCGTATCGTAGTTTTTCCTCTCTGTCACTCTTTCATGTTAGTGCGACAAAGACAGTTAGGTAGATGCCTTTCGTTTACAAATGACGATTAAGGGTTAGTGATTGGCAACTTGTCTAAGCACTCTGGTCTTATCGCTAAAGAGCGATCTCTTCCAATTTATTGAACATAACAAACATTTTGAGTTGGTAGTGACCCAGCCTACTAAGCTGGGAGTTCTGAGTTCAATTCCCAGCGAGGGCATTTATTTGTGTGTTAATCATAATAATATTATCATAACCATTACGGAGTCAAACATACAATATATGTTTGACTCCGTGTTATTTTCGTAAGTCTTTGTATGTGGGTGAATCAACTTTTTTCTGTGTGTTATTACTATGGTTACGATTACCTGAGTTGTATGCAAAATTATGCTATTTAAACCATACTACTACTGGGGGGGTACTAATAACCCTTTTCTTAATGAGCCGCCTACAGACATGCACTCAATGCAGTACATATATGTTTGCATAATTTAAGTAGCATAATTTTACATAAAACCAGCGTGAATCAGGCGACCGTAACCATGGCAATAACATACAGAAAAAAGTTGATTCTGAATGGCATGAAAATCTACTCGGGACCAAGATCTCTGTACTTTTGCGTTATTAGGTATATTATTTATATGGACGTCCACAATATACATATATTCCAGTCCATAGTATATAGTGAATCAAAATTAAAATAAACGTTATGATCTACCAACAACACGTCCATTATTTTCCTGTTTTCATCCTCCATCAAAAATTTCTTCATTAAACTCACAAACCAAGCAAATTATGATAATTTACTCACCGGACATACAGCGATTAAAGTCAGCAAAATCAACAAATTACTCGCACGAAGCATCATAAATATCAGAGCGCATAAACTACAATACAAATCCAAAATTACCTCTGTCACTATTTCAAACGCGTGGAGCATAAATCTGCTAAACTGTGAATGCTTTTAATGCAAAACGTGGTGATACATTACAATACATAGAAGGTGTCAGAGCGTTCACTTTGGACAAAAACGCTCGGTGGTTGCAAGTTTTTGTGACTCTTTTTGTAATGAATCCTGAAACACATTCCTGAATCTGCGAATAAAAAGTTAGACATCTGAAATATGCTCCAATTTATTTCGCAATTAGACTGTACACTGTAATTAGTAGTGTAAATCGTAATTGATCATCTGGAGAGGATGGGAGATCACCGAGCCGCCAAGAAGGTCCACCTGGGTCGTCCTAGTGGACGGCGTCCGGTGGGGCCCCCTAAATACCGAAGTCAAAAAAGACTTGTGTCAGTTTCGAGAAGCCGAGTTCGATTGACGACAAGCTGCGCAGAATAGGGAGGACTGGCGGAGCTTAGCTTGTCGGTGGCCAAAATCCACTTCGGGTCGCTGAGCCAGCGCAGTAAGTAAGTAAGTAAGTAATTCATCATCATAATCATTTGAGCCACAAGACGTCCACTGCCTCCCCTTTGGACCGCCAACATACACTGTTTGGAAGCGACCTGCATCCAGCGTCTAACGGCGATATCTTCATACTACGCAATATAAATTTGTTAACCAGTTTAATGCACATAAGGATATTTCTGTCATAAAATATAGGCGTTCTGTAAATTCAGAGATATATAAGATAATATCTGACAAAAACAGCCAGATCACTTACAGCTTTTAGTTTCATACACTGATCCACCCAAGGCTTTCAATTTTTTCTTCTAGCTGAACACTGAACCAAAATCCCCCTCCCTTGGTCTCCAAACAATTATTACGAATGATTTAAACCAAAATACCTGGTAGGATCTCGTGCAGGGTCCACCCGGATAGCTGCTACCGTCCTACCCATTAACCTGCCTCTAATTTTTGCTCTGCTGTGTTTCGGTTTAGGGGTAAGATAGCTGGTGTAATTACTCTGGCATAGATAGAGGCAAGCCATCTAAGTCCTCAGCGTAGGCAGTGTATAGGCGATTTTTTGGTCATTATATCTATGGGCCTCAGTACCTGCTTTGCATCAGGTGGACTGAGAGCTCAGTTGTCTACCTTCGACACATAAAAAAAAGCCTAATGACAGGTGGAAAATCAATATTACAATCCCATAAATACCTCGCTTTAAATTGGCAAAAAACTTGCACATATTTTGTAAACTCCCCTTTAATGATTCATTTCGCGACCCGCGCACAAAGCGTTTTGAATCTTTTATGGCTCAGGAAGGAACGTCAAAATGCCTTTATTATTTACATCGAGCACGTTCGCGCATATGAGAAGACGTGACGTCATCACACGTATGACTCGATGGTTCAACATCAACTAGCTATAGGCTTACCGCGAACGTAAATTTTGGGCAACTGTCTCTGTTACTTCAATTACGCCTTCTTTGCAGTGACAAGGACAAATGCTCGAAATTTGCGATTTTGGAAGTTTGCGATAGGCCTCCTATTTATGGTAGTGTGAGGTCATAGAGGGATCTGTAAACCTGATTTACAGGTTGATTTTTTCACTCTTTATTTTTCTTATATTTATAATAAATAAATATCGTGTAGCATTTTTACACAAATCAATCTAGTCTTACAAGGCCAATTGAAGGTCGAGTTAAGGCTAAGACGCGACGCTACATCGAAACAGCCAAGACTAAAGAACACGTTTTTGTGATAAACAGATAAAGAGATGCCCTCGCTGAGTTTCAAACCTGGAACGCACAGCTTTGCAGTCACTCAACTATTTGAACAACAAGGCTAAAAAAAAATTTTTCATTTAAAAATAGTAAAAAATTCTAGAATTATAACTAACGTGAGACTCAAACATATTTAAATATTTATCACACGGGTTACGGGTTACGGGGTAAAAAATTCACCTTAATTTTTCAATTAATTTAATTTTGCATGAAAACTAGGTCGTTAAGATAAGTTTTTGGTGTTGTTATTTATTAGTACAGTATGTTAGCTAAAAAATAACACCATAATTACAGTTATACCTTAAGTACTTTAGGAATTACAAGTGCTCAAACATACACCAAAACAGCTGCATTTAGCGTTCCCGATGCAAAATCCGTAAACAAATGAATGTCAGCAGTGTACTGACTAGTGAAGTGGCCGCCTTCCATCCATCCAGTGCATGTTTCAGCACATCTAATTCCTAAAGTACTTAAGGTATAACTGTAATTATGGTGTTGTGTTTTAGCTAACATCCTGTACTAACAAATAACACCACCAAAAACCTATCTTAACGACCTAATAGTTTTCATGCAAAATTAAATTAATTCTGTCATAAAATATAGGCACGTTCGCGCATATGAGAAGACGTGACGTCATCACACGTATGACTCGATGGTTCAACATCAACCAGCTATAGGCTTACCGCGAACGTAAATTTTGGGCAACTGTCTCTGTTACTTCAATTACGCCTTCTTTGCAGTGACAAGGACAAATGCTCGAAATTTGCGATTTTGGAAGTTTGCGATAGGCCTCCTATTTATGGTAGTGTGAGGTCATAGAGGGATCTGTAAACCTGATTTACAGGTTGATTTTTTCACTCTTTATTTTTCTTATATTTATAATAAATAAATATCGTGTAGCATTTTTACACAAATTAATCTAGTCTTACAAGGCCAATTGAAGGTCGAGTTAAGGCTAAGACGCGACGCTACATCGAAACAGCCAAGACTAAAGAACACGTTTTTGTGATAAACAGATAAAGAGATGCCCTCGCTGAGTTTCAAACCTGGAACGCACAGCTTTGCAGTCACTCAACTATTTGAACAACAAGGCTAAAAAAAAATTTTTCATTTAAAAATAGTAAAAAATTCTAGAATTATAACTAACGTGAGACTCAAACATATTTAAATATTTATCACACGGGTTACGGGTTACGGGGTAAAAAATTCACCTTAATTTTTCAATTAATTTAATTTTGCATGAAAACTAGGTCGTTAAGATAAGTTTTTGGTGTTGTTATTTATTAGTACAGTATGTTAGCTAAAAAATAACACCATAATTACAGTTATACCTTAAGTACTTTAGGAATTACAAGTGCTCAAACATACACCAAAACAGCTGCATTTAGCGTTCCCGATGCAAAATCCGTAAACAAATGAATGTCAGCAGTGTACTGACTAGTGAAGTGGCCGCCTTCCATCCATCCAGTGCATGTTTCAGCACTTCTAATTCCTAAAGTACTTAAGGTATAACTGTAATTATGGTGTTGTGTTTTAGCTAACATCCTGTACTAACAAATAACACCACCAAAAACCTATCTTAACGACCTAATAGTTTTCATGCAAAATTAAATTAATTGAAAAATTAAGGTGATTTTGTTACTATTTTTAATTAAAAAATTTTTTTTTGCCTTGTTGTTCAAATAGTCGAGTCAAATAATTAGCTTGATTAGTTTGCTTATCTAATGAGCTCTCTGACGAGATTTTTTTTGCAAGGATAGGACCGATAACAAACGTATAATTCCAGAAATATCACGTGCGCCCGTATTCGTCTGTTTGAAATTTTAAAATGGCCGCCATTTAATTATTGTTGGCACAAAAAAAAATTGTTTGGTAATTTATCGATGACATTGATTGTAGTTTAAGCCCTTAACCCATTCATTGCTGACGCCCCATATTTTTAATTATCACGCAGCGCCGCCGCCTTCTACGCGACGACGCGAATTCGCGTCCACGGCATCACGTTAACATTTCAATGGACGCGAATTCGCGTCCGCGGCATTAGGTTATATTATCACACTTCAAGGACGCGAATTCGCGTCTGCGGCATTAGGTTATTTCACACTTGAAGGACGCTAATTCGCGTCCTCGGCATCTTGTTTACGCATACACAGGACGCGAATTCGCGTCTTCGGCATTCGAGATAAGAATTATGAAAATTACAAATGCATTGAATCCAGAAACCAGCGACGGTATAATATTATCCTCCATAAATAAAATAACATTTTGGTATTAGCTTTTAACCCATTCATTGCTGACGCCCCATATTTTTAATTATCACGCAGCGCCTTGGATGAAAAAAAAAATTTTTTTTTTTCCGGTTATATTTTTTGCCACTTCTCGCAGAGGCACAACTACCAAAAAAATTACTTAATAAGCCACAACTCACAACTACGTATACATTTAAAAAGATTTTGAAAAATCATGGCGTGTCATGTCAAAAAAAAAAACATTTACGAACGTATGTCTACTACAACATCAATGTATGGACCAAAATTTTTTTCAGGATTTTCTGATACGGGCCACGTATAGGAATAATCTGTCTAAAAAGTAACTTTTTCAACAATATATCTTTTTCCGATAATCATTCGGGAAGTACTGCCCCAAGAGCCTCAAAGTTGAAAATTATTTTTTGGAGATACTGCGAACAATTTTCATATAATTAAATCACACAAACCTTAAATTTATGAAAAACAATCTTATTTTGTTTATCCATAAAATTAAAACAGAAAATATCCTTGCTCATCCGAGTTTTCTTAAAAAAACCTTAAAAATATAGCTGATCTTCGGGCTTCTATATGGGGTCCATAAGGATAAAATATCCAAAAATGGTCATAATATTTTTTGTTTTTCTAGCCGCATAGTATCGATTCGTAAAGATTATTTTATGATTATCCGAAAATAAAAAAAACGATCCACCCTAGTGTCCAGTATGATGACGCTGCTGCCCATCGTCATTTTTTTTATCAAATAATGGTCAGTGACACTTCAATCCCTTAGTCGACTCTTACGACACCCGCAGGAGGAGTTGGGGTTGTGACAAATGTATTCTTACTGCCGTCACCACACGGCCAACAACTTCTCACTGATCGCTTATGGCTTGCCCCTCGCAATATACTCGGACTTGGCGTGAATTGTTACTTCTAAAATCGCAGCCAACTCGGAGGGCCATAAGTCTGCGGGTCGCCGCCGTGACGGAATACTCCAAGTCACGCCACTTAGCTCCCTAATGTATGGATATTTTGGTTTTCTTTTATTTTGGGAAGTGTTTAAAGGCGCCGAGAAGATGTGAGTCAACCAGTAGCATGACTTTTTAAATATCGGTAACGTAAGGTTATACTCGATACGGAAAGCAGGATCGCGCTTGCTCCAAATATATCAATGCGAGCGCGATAGAATGCATTAAGGTGCATGCAGACCAAACGAGCATTCGCTATTCTAACTCTACGAAATTCAATCGCTGGTACACAAAACGTGATTCGTTGATTTCGTAGAGTGGGGGATAGAATAGCGAATGCTCGTTTGGTCTGTATGCACCTTTACGTACCTATCGAGTAAAACCCAACGTATCCTTTACTTTCCAACTCATGGAATGGGTACAGTTGTATGTGAAATAAAAGGGGATGTTTTCGTTATTTTGGTTACGGAACTTTAAAATAATTTCATCACATATTGTTAGAACATGTGAGTAATGAAACAGGTATATTTTTCAATGTCGACATCATTTTCAGCTGATAGATATCCTCTGCTGGACATAGCATGCCATAAGGACCGATCGTGGGCAGCCCGCATCCGATGGATTTCAGCTATGTTTTCCAGGTCATCATCATCGGTACATCTTGTAGGAATTGTAGGTATTGTACATCGGCTCTCCTACGTAGCGGTGTTTTTTTATAAATGCTTTGTGTACCTCCACGTTTTTTGTTCGGATTATCGTATTGACGGGCGAGAAATACATAGGCATCCAAAACAACACGTATCCTTTTAGAGTACTACTGTCAGGTGTGATTTCATAATCGGATTTGTACACTATGATAATACCTACATTTTTTATTGAATGAGAGGCAAACTAGCATGCGTATCGCCAGAATATGTACCTATAAATAATGGTAACATATTTACGAACATAATATCCTGGGTGCTTAGACAAGTTGCCAATCGCTAACGCTTAGTCGTCAATCGTAAACGAAAGGCAGCTAACTGTCTTTGTCGCACTAATATGAAAGAGTGACAGAGAGGGAAAACTACGACGCGCTACTAAGCGTTAGTGATTGACAACTTGGCTAAGCATCCTTAGTAGTTTAAATATAAATATAGTATAGTATAATAGTAAGAAATAGAAATATAGTAAACATATTATACATATTTACATACATAAAAAGTTAATAAAATAGAGTAAATAGTAAATAATGACATCCATATTGAAAAATAATTCGAGCGGTTACAAATGTATTCTTACTGCCGTCACCACGTGGCATTGGCTAAATAGCTACCTACTTTAAAGGTTTTAAATGTTTTGTACAAAGCCGCTCGCATACGGCAGGGCAATCTTATTACACTGACATCCTAGTTGCATTTGGCTGTACTATTCTTCACAAAAATAAGGATTATTTAGTAATTTCTCATTTCAATATGGCTGCTTAGACGTCAGCTTGGAGGTAAACATGGGCAGGGTTCCAAGCTATCTTCGTGCCCATCTTTGCTGTCAGCTGCGGTTTGATTCTGAACAGGCGGTAGTGAATTTAATGAACTTATGTACTCGTATAAGGTCAAAACAAATAATAATAGACTTATTAATTTACGGGAAATTAAAATGAAAACACAATCTACAATATTCTTTATTGTACACCTCGTATAAAAAACACAATAAAAGAGTACAATCTTAAAAGTAGAGGTAACAGAATGCTTAGCCAAGTTGCCAATCGCTAACGCTTAGTGGCGTATCGTAGTTTTCAATCTCTGTCACTCCTCCATGTTAGTGCGACAAAGACAGTTACATGCCTTTCGTTTACGATTGACGATTAAGCGTTAGCGATTGGCAACTTGTCTAAGCACCCTGATCTTATCACTAAAGAGCGATCTCTTCCAATTTATTGAACATAACAAACATTTTGAGTTGGTAGTGACCTAGCCTACTAAGCTGGGAATTCTCTAAAAATCTAAAAATCTCTATTCTCTTAAAAGTCTATTTAAAGGTAGGCTGATGACCTAGTTACTCATCTTATCTAAAGAAATTAGTTTATTTGAAACGTAATTTAGTAAATAAACATAATAATTATTTAAAAAACCCTATAAATAACACCAAATACATCTAAATAATGAGACCCCTTTGTCATCGTCCCAAGAATGCTGGCAGCATTTCCCCGCTGTATTGCAATACTAATT
>JALPQI010024575.1:0-11250 GCA_025490895.1 Thaumatotibia leucotreta
AAGGAAGTAATACAAAGTCTAATTTCACAGCCTGCAATGTTGTAATTATAATTTGAGCTGTGTTTTGCCGAATAAATATTGTTACTGAATACAAGTGATGAAAGTGAGCATTTTCTACATGAGTGTCGGTGATCGAAACCGACAAAAGTTAAAGAAAAGGTCTACATTTCAACACCAACATCAAACTATGTTATGCGAATGCATTATGCGAGAAAATATCTGCATACAGTAGCAACCAGACTGTGCAGAAAAATAGGGGAGAGTGGGGTACAGTGAATAAATAATAGTGCACGGTGAATATTTTGCATTAGCTTTATTTATCGCTTTAATAAACCGGTATTCTTTTTTTACGAATTTGCTCGTCTGTGTGATACTAATATTGGAGTAACTAAATAACGGAAGATACTTTCAATTATACCTGAAAAGTCTTGTTCCTAGTTTTTACCTCAAACTAGGAACTGTTCTATGATTTTTGATTGAAGAGGTAACTTTAGTTCACTTTTTTATAATGAAAATGATTTTAAAGCGATATGTAAATTATATACTTGTGCTGGAAAATGTGTCCTCTAAGGAATAGGTGGGACAATAAGGTATCTAGAAAATTACAAATAAAAATAACACCACTACAACATTTGTAAAAAAAAAGAGATCCACTATACCCCACTCTCCCCTACTATGAAAATTCAGTCTTGCACTTGCGCAGAAAAGTATCACATTCTGTGGAGTGAAGTTCAGGTAGAGTTCTTATGAAAACTGTCACCACTCTTAGTAACCTCGTATGTCACTCTTGAATGGGAACTGAGATACGTACGCACTATCGGAGTATCTTGCAGTCCGTTGGCTCAACTGCTACTTTTATTCCTATGTAACATAACATAAGAGTGACAGCTGGTAACCACAGTTACCAAAAGCTATTGAGTGGCTATTATGGATTGAATATTCGTTGTGTAGAAAATCGTAGAAATAATAATATATCCTAAAATAAAAATTAATGTTTCGATTGGACAATCGACGTATATTTGTGACCGAGATTATGGGATGGCTCGACTGCTACCGGATCGAATATTCGCTGGGTCGAAAAGCGTATAAACGAGGCCACAATTGTAGGTAATTGGTCACCGGCACAAACATCACACTTGTAAACAAAATGTAAAATTGACTCACTTATACTCTATCTGGTTAGGTATTTTAACCCATTCAATGCCGAAGACGCGAATTCGCGTCCTATGTATGCGTAAACGTGATGCCGAGGACGCAAATTCGCGTCCTCGAGTTATTTCTTTTTTTTTGCTAGAAATCAACTGTACTTAAAAGCTGATACCAAAATGTTATTTTATTTATGGAGGATAATATTATACCGTCGCTGGTTTCTGGATTCAATGCATTTGTAATTTTCATAATTCTTATCTCGGATGCCGAAGACGCGAATTCGCGTCCTGTGTATGCGTAAACAAGATGCCGAGGACGCGAATTAGCGTCCTTCAAGTGTGAAATAACCTAATGCCGCAGACGCGAATTCGCGTCCTTGAAGTGTGATAATATAACCTAATGCCGCGGACGCGAATTCGCGTCCATTGAAATGTTAACGTGATGCCGTGGCCGCGAATTCGCGTCGTCGCGTAGAAGGCGGCGGCGCTGCGTGATAATTAAAAATATGGGGCGTCAGCAATGAATGGATACCAAAATGTTATTTTATTTATGGAGGATAATATTATACCGTCGCTGGTTTCTGGATTCAATGCATTTGTAACTTTCATAATTCTTATCTCGGATGCCGAAGACGCGAATTCGCGTCCTGTGTATGCGTAAACAAGATGCCGAGGACGCGAATTAGCGTCCTTCAAGTGTGAAATAACCTAATGCCGCAGACGCGAATTCGCGTCCTTGAAGTGTGATAATATAACCTAATGCCGCGGACGCGAATTCGCGTCCATTGAAATGTTAACGTGATGCCGTGGACGCGAATTCGCGTCGTCGCGTAGAAGGCGGCGGCGCTGCGTGATAATTAAAAATATGGGGCGTCAGCAATGAATGGGTTAAAAAGGTAAAAAATCTTGCACTATCTTTTTATTGAAAAATGCATTTAAAAATCCAAACTAGGTACTTAATGAATCAAAACAATGTAAATCACTGTATTCCCTTGTTATATTATGTATATTTGGTAAAACTTATTTTCTACTTGTAGTTTTCAATAAAAAGATACTGCAAGATTGTTTACCTTTTTTTAAATATCTAACCAAACAGAGTATAGAATATAGAGCAAGAATATATTATGTATATAAAAACTATAATATGTATGTGTCAACCATTCAGCAACCCTTACATCGTTAATAGTAGCTCCAAACTTTGGTATTAGGTACTATTCGTCATCTATTTACAAAGTAATCCTACATGGATACCTATAAAACAATTTGTACCTAGCACAGACGTTGATACAAGAACAGACGAGCCGATGAACTTTCGATACTCAGCAGATTGAAACCTATGTTTTGGCTATGCATATATTTAGGCCACAAATATTTCGATTTAGCGAATATTCGTTCTCAGCAGAAGAGTACAGAAGAGTAGGTAGGTACTGTAGCCATGCCATGAGCTGGAAAGTAAAGGATACGTAATTACGTAAGGTTTTACTCGATATGTGCATTCTATCATTTCTATCGCACTCGCGCTTACAAATAGGAGCGAGCGCGATAGCCTGCTTAACGTATTTAGTAAAACCTAATGTAAACTGCAAAGTACAAACCGATACTTGCAAAGTCATGGTACGGCTACTGTTTATTACATTTACTGTATCGTTGGCCAGTAAGTTAGGGTTTTCGATCTTTTGCAGGCGACGCTATATAGGCGTGTGGTCCAAACAGCTGTCAGGTTCATAGGCACTGAACATAAAATATCGTAATTCTAATGGTATTTGGAGGTAACCGTTATAATGGCGGGACCGGATCCTGAATTCGATCGATTCATATTGCATTATTTAGTACTGAATTTGTACTATTTAGTACCTGTTGTAAAAAAAATTGTACCTCTTCTTTTTCAAAGTTATACTCAATCAGTCTGGTCCCGCCATTATAACGTTATAATGGCGGAACCAGATCCTGAATTCGATCGATTCATGTTGCATTATTTAGTACTGAATTTGTACTATTTGGTACTTGTTGTAAAAAAATTAGTACCTCTTCCATTTTAAAATTATACTTCAAACAGTCT
This sequence comes from Thaumatotibia leucotreta, assembly GCA_025490895.1. Lineage (NCBI taxonomy): Eukaryota > Metazoa > Arthropoda > Insecta > Lepidoptera > Tortricidae > Thaumatotibia > Thaumatotibia leucotreta. The sequence continues at coordinate 3,208 of JALPQI010024575.1, forward strand.
GGTCCTGCCATTATAACGTTATAATGACGGAACCAGGTCCTGAATTCGATCGATTCATATTGCATTATTTAGTACTGAATTTGTACTATTCGGTACCTGATGTAAAAAAAAATACCTTTTCCATTTCAAAATTATACATCAAATAGTCTGGTCCCGCCATTATAACGTTATGATGGCGGAACCAGGTCCTGAATTCTGTTCATATTCTGTCGATTCATATTGCATTATTTAGTACTGAATTAGTACTATTTGGTACCTCTTGTAAAAAATTAGTACCTCTTCCATTTCAAAATTATATTTCAATTACAACAGGTACCAAATAGTACAAATTCAGTACTAAATAATGCAATATGAGTCGACAGAATATGGACAGAATTCAGGACCTGGTTCCGCGATTATAACGTTATAATGGCGGGACCAGACTATTTGAAGTATAATTTCCAAATGGAAGAGGTACAATTTTTTTTATAACAGGTACCAAATAGTATAAATTCAGTGCTAAATAATGCAATATGAATCGACAGAAAATGGACAGAATTCAGGACCTGGTTCCGCGATTATAACGTTATAATGGCGGGACCAGACTATTTGAAGTATAATTTTGAAATGGAAGAGGGACAATTTTTTTTTACAACAGGTACCAAATAGTACTAATTCCGTACTAAATAATGCAATATGAATCGACAGAATATGGACAGAATTCAGGATCTGGTTCCGCCATTATAACGCTATAATGTCGGGACCAGACTATTTGAAGTATAATTTCGAAATGGAATACGTACAATTTTTTTTACAACAGGCCAAATAGAACAAATTCAGTACTAAATAATGCAATATGAATCGATCGAATTCAGAACCTGGTTCCGCCATTATAACGTTATAATGGCGGGACCAGACTGATTGAATGTAAGTTTGAAATAGAAGAGGTACATTTTTTTTTACAACAGGTACCAAATAATACAAATTCAGTACCTACTAAATAATGCAATATGAATCGATCGAAGTCAGGATCTGGTCCCGCTATTATAACGGTTACATTTGGAGTTTATTAATTTTATAAATGTATGACGACTAGAAAAAGGTCGCCGAACTGAAGATTGGGTCCTAACAGGAACTCAAAATGACTGACACAAAACAAAATTACTAGAACTTTGTTCATTTCATCCTTTGGTAGATTGGCTACTAAACCAGCTTTGAAATGGGATTAAACTCGCAATAGGTAACTGGCTTTAAATCGGGACTTATCATTACCGGTTTGTATCCAGGTTTGTACCAAATCCAGATACGAGATGGGAAAGTTAGTCCCATTTCATCCTACCAGACGGGAAACTATATTTCCCATTTGGCAGCCAGCTATCAAATCCGAATACCAAACGGTAGGTACTAAAGGCATTTCATGGGTATTGAATTGGAAAAGTTTATTTATTTTAGAAAACATTATTCCTAATGTAATGGTTTTAAGAATAAATAAACCACAAAATATATAGAAAATTCAATTCGCGTATTTATTTTGACAGTTTGTTGGTCCTTACGCCATATCACCGCCCCAGTGTCAGAAAAAATATTAAAAAGCCTCACTGAGGAAGCGGCAGTGTGAACAGCCAACGATCATCTACATATAATATAGGTATATTTGTTAATTTTACTGACATAGGATCTATGTCTTCTCTTTGTTTATTGAGCGAGAAAAAAGTCGAGAAATCATCCCTTACTTGCCTCCTGTGGAACCAGTAGCCGTACCATGAGCTGCCCCTGCGTTATTAACGCGGACTTACATAGGTGCTTTCTATACGGCTGGCTCGCCCCAAGACGCAATTACGGGCGGGATGGAAAGTAAGTCCGCGTTAAAAACGCTGCGGCAGTTTATGGTAAGCACACAGTGCCTGAAAGTATCCTTTCCCTCTCTAGTACGTTTTGTAGATACTAGGTTTAAGAAGTACCTACCTACCTACCTTCAAAACTTGATAATAATACATTCAGTTGCAATGCTATCAGACAAACATCAACAGCTAGGAAAACAGCCACTATCACTAACGAGAGTGTTAGAAGCCCGACGCCGTAGGCGGAGGGCTTTTGATGACTCGAGTTAGTAGGTATGCCTCTTACCGATTGTGATGCATACGATGTTTTTTGTAACACTTGCGGACAAAAAATATGTTTAAAAACGAAATATTGGTATTCCCTAAGGAATTTCACTTTTCTATTACTCCCACTATGCATGCAAGCAATGGCGCGCTTAGAAAGCAAATGTGATGAAAAATGTTGAAATCGCGTAAAATAGTAGGTATTAGCTACTGTAACAATGCCTAGGTACTTCTGAAACATGAACTAAACTCTAGCGGGTCTAACTACTCTGCATCCTAAAACTTATAAAACCTCTCTGACAACGGAAATACAGCACCTTGTACAAAGCATCCGATAATTGAGCGTCCAGCTGTTCGCCTGTGTCTGGAAAATCTTCGTTGCGTTTGTATTTAAGTAAGTACTCGTACCTAACCTACTTTTAATTGATAACGGACAATTTATTAGCATCTTATGGGATGGTAGGCGAAAATGTAGGTATACTTAGATAGGATAACAGTATCCTTACATATTATGTAATGTAAAATGTTAGTTGGAGACTAACATAGTAGGTATGTAGGCTAACATTTAGTAATATAAATGTTACTCCAACAAGGTCTAAAATCCAAATGTCCGATAAAGATCATTCAATTTGGTCTACTACTACATGTCTAATATATATATTTCTTCAATCTTCTAACTCCATAGAACTACCCAAAATATCTACACATTTGATTACTTATTATACTTGAGGCCCTAGCACATCTTGTACAACAACATTGGCAGCAATTTGTGACCTACTCGCAACTTCTCATCTCTTTTGAATCAATGTAATCAAAAAGGGACGGGTAGCCGCGACAAGGTTCCTGTCATGCACGATATGTGCTAGTGCCGTTGATCATTTGTATTATAATAATATGAATTTCTTAGGTCAATTCATACTCGTAATTATATTGCCACATTGTTCCTAGCGAATAGAGACCCGCTGCGGTGAATACTAGTGTTTTGGGACATTTTAAGTAACTATCTTTGATAACTATTTTATTTACCAGTAAGTAGCTGTACCAAAGAATTTAATACTCTAAAGAGTTGTACATACCTAACGGCGACGGATAGGTATTATCCTGAGAGTAAGGGAATAACTTCTTTACTACAGCTGTTGTTATATCTGTACAGTTAAAGTAGGTATTTATATACCAAACCAACAGTTGGTTTTGCTTCAGAAATATACAATACAATATAAAGTCATTTCCTAATTGGCGCCCTCTAGTTAGAACTTAGACCATTTAGAAAAGCTATTCTTTTAACTGGCGCCATCTAGTTTATTAACGAGTAATGATTGTACGACTGACATTGGGTACTGACAGGAGGTGTAGTAGTGTGCGTTACAGGGTAAAATTACATAATTTTCTAGTTTTTGCATTATTGCGATTTAGAAGAACAGTATTTTGTGCAGATTGCTATCAATTTGAACATTAGATTTTTTGCTTCGTGCGCGTATCTCAAACCATGTTATCTCTGATTCTCGGTTTAGCAGAAAATGACGAAAATATGGTGTTTGTGCAATTGTAGCGCCATCTTTTAGCAGATAAGCGGCAGGGATAGGGTAGAATCCACCTTAAGATAACGCATAAGACTATATAAATAAACATTAAAATAATAAACTAATTAACATCAAACTAAATCGAACTACGTTAGCGAAAATCCTAATAATATAAAAACTACTTCTACGACAGAGCACAACTAACTATAACGCGTAGGTATTTAAAAAACACTACTAGGTATATCTCGTTCAAATTCAAACCAATTTTCGGTGGAAGATTAAATATGTGCATCATATTTTTTTGGTTTTTTCATTCTCCTACCTATATATTTAATTTTAGAGGTTATGTACATACACACACACACACATTTTATTTCATTTTGGAAATCTCTTGCGCGATACTGTTCTGAACCGTGTCAGCAAAAAAGGCGGTTATAGTAGATTGTACAACAAGTGCATAAAGTGCCCCACTAGTAACCGAGGCAATTTTACACATATAAAAAAACTAGTTTTTTGCTCTGTGCGCGAGGCCCAAGGGCCTCGCGGGCCTCTCTTTTTGTCGACTGGAGGGGTGGAGGACTCGAGATTTATTTTTTATTTTCTTTTATTTTTTTATTCATCATCATCATCATCATCATATCAGCCGAAAGACGTCCACTGCTGAACATAGGCCTCCCCCAAAGATTGCCACAATGACCGGTCCTGCGCCACCCGCATCCAGCGGACTCCTGCGACCTTCACCAGGTCATCGGTCCACCTTGTGGGGGGCCTACCCACGCTACGCCTTCCGGTACGTGGCCGCCACTCAAGAACCTTCCCGCCCCAACGGCCATCGGTTCTACGCGCAATGTGCCCCGCCCACTGCCACTTCAGTTTAGCGATTCGGAGAGCTATTTCGGTTACTTTGGTTCTGCTGCGGATGGTCTCATTTTTTTATTATTGTTATTGTATTAATTTTTACTTTTGTCGCAGTAATAGGGCTTGTGAGCTGGACTCCTGCAGCTCGGCCTTCGGCCTCGCGAGCTGTCACGCCTCTGAGGGACGCTTCGGGCCTTCGGCCCTACGCGGAGCTCGGCCTTCGGCCTTCGCAGATTGTCGAAACGAATCGTCGGGCCTGCGGCCCTCCGATTCGTTTTCATGTTACACTTTTTCATTGAGTAGCATGGATGCGTTGGACTCCTGCAGCTCGGCCTTCGGCCTCGCGAGCTGGCGCGCCTGGTTTGGACGCTTCGGGCCTTCGGCCCTACGCGGAGCTCGGCCTTCGGCCTTCGCGGGTACGAAGCTTCGCCTTCGGGCCTTCGGCCCTCAGGCTCAGCTTATATAGTTACTCAGATTTTATTATACGTAGAAAAGCTTTGTTTTCTCGCAGCTCGGCCTCCGGCCTCGCAGGCTACCGCGCCTCTATGGGACGCTCCGGGCCTTCGGCCCTACGCGGAGCTCGGCCTACGGCCTTCGCTGGGGTTCTGTCTTATTAAGACAGTTAGGAAGGGCAGTTTCACCGCGTGGGCTCGCTCGTCGGGCCTTCGGCCCTCGGGCTCGCGCGGAGAGCACCTCGATCGTGACGCTCCGGGCCTTCGGCCCTACGCGGAGCTCGGCCTTCGGCCTTCGCGGGCTTGACGCCTCGCCATCGGGCCTTCGGCCCTCAGGCTCGGCTTATTAAGATACTGGGGTTGTTCAACGCTTGGTAGCTCGATTTGCTCGGAGCTCGGCCTTCGGCCTCGCTTTAAATTACTTGGGGGTGACGCGCTTGGGTACTCGGGTCGAAGCTCCGGGCCTTCGGCCCTCCGCAAGGTCGGCCTTCGGCCTCCCACCCTGAAGCTCGCCCTTCGGGCTCGCTTAACATAGATTTATATTGTTTCTGGTAATGTTCCGGCCCTCCTGCAGCGAGGCCTTCGGCCTCGCCCAAAATTACTGGAGTCGGGGACCCTCTTGGGCCCCGGGAGTGAAGCTCCGGGCCTTCGGCCCTCCGCGGGGTCGGCCTTCGGCCTCCCGGCCTGAAGCTCGCCCTTCGGGCTCGCTTAACTTACTTGGGATTTTGACTTTTTGTTCGGGGTCGCCGCCATCTTGAATTTTTTTCCAAATTTTTTTTCAGATTATCTTTTCTGGGCCCAAATAATGCCCGCATGCCAAATTTCAGCGCGATCAGACCATTATTTCGAAAAATCCATACAAAATTTTTTTTGTGCAAAAAATCTGAAAAAATTTTTTTCGGAATCTGGAGAGCCCAAAAGTCACGCACAGCGATTTCCAGCTCGATCGGATGAAAAAAAATTTTTCGAAAAAAAAAAAAATTTTTTTTTGCAAAATGTTTTTGCCCCTCGAATGGCTCTCGGGGTCCTCTATGACATTTGGTCGAGCACCCCCCACCTATCTCCCCCCGTTTAAGAGTTCCCATACAAACTTTGACAGGCCCTACGGCGGCCATCTTGGATCCGAGAATCACAAAAACACTTTTTTTTTAATCTAGGTCCCTCAGAGATTCTACCACAAAAAAATCCGGCTCGAAGGACCATTTTGAAAATTTGGTGCAAAATTTTTTTTTTTTTTTCGAAAAATTTTTGCGGCTTTAAAAACTGTCAGCAGTTTCCTATGACATTTGGTCGAGCACCCCCCGTCTAACTTTCACCGTGGAGCCAGACCGTCAAACATTTTTTGACCAGGGAGCAAATCTTGAAATGTCAGATTTTTCCCTAGGTCACCGGCGCGCCCTCTATACGACGGTACATAACACTAACCCCTACCAAAACTCCTTCCGGGAGAACAATCATGTCATTCAGAAATCAGTCGGGATGCAGCTATATATACACATATAAAAAAATTGTAAATTGTAACTGAATGGAAAAAATCTTGGGGTTTTCTTTGTTTTCTTTATCCCATTGTTTTCTTTAGGCCGTGTGGTGACGGCAGAAAGAATACATTTGTCACCACCCCAGCTCCTCCTGCGGGTGTCGTAAGAGTCGACTAAGGGTTTGAAGTGTCACTGACCATTATTTGATAAAATATTGATGATGGGCAGCAGCGTCATCATAGTTTACACATTACTGCGATCGCCAATCCGCTTGCCCGGCATGGTGATTATGGGCATTTACCTCCTAATGCGTCTATCTATACGCATAGTTAATAGGAGAGGCCTACGTCCAGCAGTGGACTATCATAGGCTGATGATTAGATTTATTTTATCCTGTATGATCGAAAGAAATCAGAATTCTGACTCATATATAGGAATCATATGAAAATTCCCAAATATATATGAAAAAAAAAGCTTCGGGAGAAACTTTAAATAAAAATGGGCTTTAACATTTTCTCTTTCAATTTGAGTACGAGAATTTAAAAAGTAATTTAACTAATAATTAAATTATTGAAAATTTTAGATGAAAAAACACATACCTACAGATAGCGCCACCAAGTGTCTGAAACAGTAAACTTAACATTAACATCTACATATCACAAGTCTTTGAACAGTCAAGTGCACAAATAAGTATCGAAAGAATCCGCTCATATAGTATTTTATGCAACCCTTGTTTAAGAGAGGTCAAAAAAGGCGAGTGGCGTGGGTAACAATTTGAGGCGAAGCCGAAAATTGTAATTAAGTACGCCACGAGCATTTTTTGACTCAGTTAAACAATGTTGCATATAATACTTTTCCTACGACCACACACTTATTTTCAAATAAAATTTTAAATTTGAGAAATATTCTTAGTCAAACACTATTTTATTAATTAATTGAATCAGGCGTTACTTTGTGGAAGTCCATATTAAAGGATGAACAATATTGCTTTGCTCTTCCGCGATACTGAACGTGTAGTTAATTAGTGTAACCCGCTATTTAAATTAATTGCATGCAAAAAATACGCAAGTAATTATAGCGGGTTACACTAATTAACTACACGTTCTGTATCGCGGAAGAGCAAAGCAATATTGTTCATCCTTTACTATTTTATTAATCATCAAGGTCAGGCGGGAGACGTCAAAATTAAAAAAGAAAGCTTCTCTATGGTTTTCTGTTCATCAGAAATGACATTTGAAATTAGGTTGGCAGCCATTGTATACACGAGATGTCTTAAAATGCAAAAAACGCACTGCGTGTAAACCAAGTAAAAGACAAATAAAAGTACGGGAGTAGAAAAAATATGTTACGACGTTCTTATTACACTACACGGAATTAGAGTGCACTGGGACATATTTTTGAAAATTTTTTGTGTACACCTTATTTTGTCTTTGACTGAACCAACCAAACCAACTCGGGAAGGATTTTGATAGCAACTACGTAAAAACATAAAGGATACATAAGTTTCGAGTGTTTCCGATAGATGGCAATGTCATGGAGGCAAAGAACGCAGTTTTCACGCTGTGGAAACATTTCAGCTTGCGGAAGAGATGTTTAGTTATGCTAACCCCCTCCTAGATGGCGTAGCTTGACTGCAAAATAATAAAATAAA
>JALPQI010024576.1:0-15665 GCA_025490895.1 Thaumatotibia leucotreta
TACGTTCTCTAATTTACTGCAGAGTCATTCTTACGAATATCATTCCAAACAAACATACCGCGGAATTTCGAAAGATCACTTATCCTCATCAATCAGCCAACTGTAACGTTTCGCAGAAGTATTTTTCGCATATTATCATATTCCAACCTAACCTGCACCGTTCGTCAGTAAAATACAAAAAAAAAAACCTAAAAACTTGTATTACAATAGGCAAGACAAGATACCAGGATGCTTAGCCATTAGCCAAGTTGCCAATAGCTAAAGTTAATAGCGTATCGTAGTTCTCCCTCTCTGTTACTCTTTCATATTAGTGCGACGAAGACAGTTAGCTGCCTTTCGTTTAAGACTGACGATTAAGCGTTAGCGATTGGCAACTTGGCTAAGCACCCTGTTTTATACTACGTAGAGAAGCGTTCCGCGTTTAATTATAATTACCTCTTTCACCGACGATGGTTTTATCTCCGTGAGACAGTATTTCGAGGTCGCTCTTTAGCTGGCAACACTTGATGACTTGCTTGTATCTTCTGAGGTCCATTTCTTGACCAAATAGAATGTTTTGCCGGACCTGCAAATAAAAATGGATCATATTTATAGTTATAAAAATCGTTTAAATATTTCATTATTCCTTGCTCAATAAGCAAAGACCGGAAGGCGAGAGCCAAAATGTACTTTTCACTAGTGCTTAATTAAACATCGACTATTTTATCGATATCTATACAAATATTTTTGAAGATAAAAATTTATTGATCAAACTTATTACAATATCAATTTTATGAGCGATTTAAAATGGATAACAATAATATGTAAATAATACCTAAGCACCATAAAACGGCTACAAATCCAAAATTAAAGCCTGAATAGTGAATATAGTTCAAAAATCGACTTCAATCTACTTGTTAAGATTACTTTTACATCCACAAGGCTGAGTTATTCACAATAAATACGGCCCCTATACCACAAAACTTAACAAGCCTACAATTCTACAAAATTGTCAACTTTTTGTATGGGAATTTATACAATTTTGCAGAATTGTACGCTTGTAAAGTTTTGTGGTATAGGCCACTGATTGTGTTGAATATAAGCGTTGGCGTTTTAACTTTTAAAATCTAACATAAATGATAGAACATGGAAAGGAAGTGGAACTACTAGAGAAAGATAATAAATTTCATCAATTCAAAAATTGTTCATATGGATGTCGATAGAGTAGTCGATATTTAATTAACTAGTAAAAAGCGTACATATTTTTGCTCCCGTCGTCCGCGCTTTGTCAATCAATCATTATATATTTATTCGTCACTCATTATTTCAGAGATCAAACGTCAAATACGAAAATAACGACTTATTTAATATTGATTTACATATTTTATCGCAAATGTATTCAAACATTTAAAAAAAGGCCATATAGTTTGGGTGTCAAGTGTACTCAAAAAGAATCGCCTACATTATCGTGGATTTACCGAAGCCGACTGTACGTAGTGTACCTACTATTGTTGTTAACATGCGGAGTTGTGAAGTTTCTGATCCGTCCCAAGGACCGACTAGAAGTACCTTTACACTATATCCATTCGTTCACTCAATCAATAAACATTCATTCGATTTTATAATGATTCGCTAGACATTGGTTCATACATTTAATCGTTATTTTATTAGTTTTCTTCAAAATACAAAATTTTTTTTGTCATTCTTTCATTCATTTGTTCACTCATTAATGCATGAATGATAAATTCTACATATTAATTCATTCATAAATTAATCTAAACATCTATAAATTATACAGATATTAGCAATTCATTCATTCAATCATTATTTATTATTCTCTAATTCATTCATCAAAACCATACTCATGTGACACACGCTAGTTATCAAACTCAGCCTCCGTAGCCTAGTTGGTAGTGACCCTGCCTACGAAGCTGGAGGTTCCGGGTTCGAATCCCGGAGAGGGCATTATTTGTGTATATATTTATCACAAATATTTGTTCCTTGGTCATGGCCGTCTATGTATTTAAGTATCTATATGTATTTATCTATTATATATATCGTCGCCTAGTAACCACATCACAAGCCTTAATTGAGCTTACCGTGGGACTAGGTCGATTTGTGTAAGATGTCCCAAGATATTTATTTATTTATTATTATTTATTATTTATAACTTATAACCTTTTTGACACCACGTCAACAAAATGTCATAACTGTAATTTTACTCACGTGCGGTGTAGGTCTGCATTTCTATGTAGACCAAGACTATATACCTGTCTTTTGAGTTGAATCTGGTGTGCCAATTTCAGTCGTTGGAGTGGTGGTTAAAAAGAGTAAGAGAATATTCACTATACTCATTCATGAAAACCATACTCATGCGACATAAGCTACCAAACTTTTGTCTTTACTTACTTTTGTCGCTAACGAGTTCAAGCGACTAAACCGTAGCCTAAGATAAGACTAGAAGTCGCTTATGACTGGGTTAGTCATTAGATTAATTTATAATGTATCCATTCGTTCACTAATTCATTAGTCATTCATTTATATTTCATTCTTTCATTCATTTGTTAACTCATTAATTAATTAATGATAAATTCTGCATATTCATCTATAAACTAATCGAAATATCTATAAATTATACAGATATTAGTAATAAACACATTCAATCATTAATGATTATTAACTGATTCATTCGTCAAAACCATACTCATGCGACATAAGCAAGTTACCGAACTTCAAAAAAGAGGAATACTCACAGAAGCCTCAAAAAGCCACGGTTCCTGAGCGGCGTACGCCACAGTCCCGGAGACCTGCAGTTGTCCCTGACTCGGCTGCAGCTCGCGGAGGATCGCCTGTAGTATAGTGGACTTGCCGGAGCCGACTGTACCCACTATTGTTGTTAGCGTTTCGGGTTTGATCTGAGTAAAGAAACATTTATAAGTGTATTTCGTGCCGATCTTATTAATTATTATATATTATTTTGTACGTGAATAATTTATTCAGTATTTGTCAAATGACTAAAGATTACCCTAACCCTGCGACCATATATAACATGGACGTCTAACGCCAGCTCAAAAATGCCCCCAAAACCAATTGTTCAATTGTGCCAAGATGGGCAGGACATAGCGCTTTTCTTAACACCGCGCATATTTCGGCGCAACATCTTTGACACGTTTATAGAATATAGCCAATCAAAACTTTGATGACCCAATCACAACTATTTTTAAATGGCGGTTTAAGTTTTTATAGGTTGATATTGAAATTCATTACCGTGATGCATTGCAGAGGGAGTGACAGTTGTCAACAAAAATTCAGGCCCGTTTTTGAAAGGCATTTTAGTATCGCGTGCGGCTTCCATGTTTTATTTGTTCGTAGCCCTAACCAAACCAATAAGTGACAATTTTCAAAAAGTTTGTACATTTGGATCGTTCTCGATTTTGATAAAAAATGGTAGGATGGTAGTCAATAACGCTGAACTAATCCACCATATTTCTTGAAGTGTGGTGGATCTTATAAAAGTATTGTTATTTTAATGATATTTTATTGTATACGGAATTTGGGATCTGGCAAAAATCTAAACATTTTTTGTCCTACTATTGACATTGCTTATTACGGGTAGATTTGTTGATTACTTGTCAGACCAAGAACGAAGTATAAAAGAAGAACAAACAAAAACAATTTAAATTATTATCGAATTGCTCGACATGTTTCGACCCATTAAGAAGGTCTTCGTCCGGAGCACCCTCGGCCAAAGCCCGACGTGTGTGTGTCATCTAGCAATCATTGGTTTAAATAAAGTGAGTAACCCGGTTCGATGATATTTAAATACTTTTCAGTCTAATTGAAATAAAATTGAATTAAATATTCTAAAATTGAAATAACAAACTTACGACTAAGTTAATATCGCTGAGGGCTACAGTTTTTCGTTCCATTGTGTCTCCACTTTCGCCAGACTCGGAATTCTTCCAATACGCCGTGTAATTCTTCATCGAGACGAGTACTTGAGGTTTTGCGAGCTTCTCTAAGTTGGTATCCGATTTTATGTAGGCTTGTTGACTGAAATATAAATGGTTTTTTCGTAGTCATGGTATTGTCCATTTCAAATACGAAGGCCTGATTCCACTTGACAAAATCATTAGGAGTTAACAATAGGGTTAGTGATAACAAAAGATACCTGGCCAGACCCTTTTGTGGCGTGATATTTTTGCATACATCGGTGTACAGGTAAATTCAAAAAAAAAGGCATGAATGGATCGATTAAGTGACAGAATGTATCTAAGTGTGGATGTCAAGATGATACAGGTAGGTAAAGGAGGGCCGCATACACACAATGATAGATGACTGGGCAAGCGGATTGGCGATCGCAGTAATGTGTCCACTATGATGACGCTGCTGCCCATCATCAATATTTTGTCAAATAAAGTCAGTGACACTTCAATCCCTTAGTCGACTCTTACGACACCCGCAGGAAGAGTTGGGGTGGTGACAAATGTATTCTTACTGCCTTCGCCACACAGCTTATCGGTACATCGGTTACGGCTAGAGATGAATCCATCTTGACTCGAATAAACCCAAAAACTTACCCACAGAATTAGATTTGGATAGAAGAAACAAGTTCATTCATTTGTATGGCGGCCGAGCGTGTCAGATTTTGTACTGAAGTTGTTACTTGCCTATGATTTTAAATATGTCTCAGGCCCTTGAGTATTCATATTTTTTTGTGTTGTTGCAATTAATATTACTTAAGGAGGCATTATGTTTTTGTTCACTTCAACTTACAAAATTTGACGCCCGAACGCTGCAAGCTGCGATAAAAGACGGACAACTCAGTGGATTTCACTGAGTTCATTTGACACGCTAAGTAGATACGTTTGCTTGATCTACGGTATATAAGGTCCTAATTTATTAGATGCTGATATTTTTACAGCTGATAGTACTCGGTCTCTGGAGTATATTAAACCATGAAACATCATAGCTTTTACGATGTTTTTTGGAGAAAACGTAAAAACAAATTTGCTATGCAAAAACACCCTGTTTATGTGATTATTAAATGAAAACTCATTGAATAGATTCTAGTACCTCTTTTACGTACCACTTAACTGGAACTGGCCACTTCACGTCGATAAATTAAATACTTAATTGTCAATGTCATGTTATTTTCCGTTGGATGGTGTCGTTTGATGACATGACAGACAGTGTTATTGTGACATGTGATAATACACATGATGATTTTTTTAGACGAAATTATAATTATTTTTTTGTTAGGAAAATGAAATCAAAAAAGTGACATGAAAAGATTTCTTAATTTAATTTATATTTAAAGTATCATGTGTTAAAATATCTGCAACTAATAAATTAGGACCTTAAATATGACATCTGTGAACTTACCCGTTACCAATCTTCTCAAACACCCCATTAGTCTTAACCTTCTCTTCATCAATCTTCATCAAATCCACCCCATCCTTATTATCCACCTCCGGCAGTAAAAGAAACTCTTGCATCCTCTTCACACTCACGTAAGCTTCGAGCGTGAAAGTGATAGCAAGAGGCAGAAAGTCCACTAACGTATACTTCAGTATTTCGTAGTATGAAAATATGACGAATACTTTGGCGGCTGTTAATTCGTTGTCGAAGGATAAAAAGGAGATGATGGAAAGGAAAATGGCGACTTTTGTGTTTAGTTTGACGCATGATATCATTACCGCTCGAAGCCAGGACATCTTTTTTATAATGTTCATTTCTTTTCTGTAAGAAAAAGGGGTTGTAAGTTATAAATATCAAAATACAGTATACCAATCGTCAGTGGAATCTAAAAAAATGTAAACAAATCGGCTGACTTTATGTAGCATTTGACGTTTTTGACACATATCCTGGAACACGTTCGCAGATATATTTAAATATCAATAATTTTAACTGTAAATGTATGTGACCTCAAGGTTTAAGATTTTAAGTTCGTAATAAAACCATGATTGTGTTCTAAAAGTGCGTGATTAACTTATTGAATAATGTTAATTTTTAGGTTTATTTACATAACCATAGTAATAACAGACAGAAAAAAGTTGATTCACTTATATAATTATGTTACTCGATATCTTCGGGAATCGTGAACAGATTTTCAAAAAGTATTTTTTAGTACAGATGGTGCCTTTTTTAGGCTCTAGTGCGGAAGTGGGTCATTTTACGTCAGGTCCAAAACTTCGGAGGGCCATCTGCACTAAAAAACGTCGTACGAGACACGTGCAAAAACGAAATTCGTAACCCGAGTCGATTTAAAACACTACCTATCGGTCGTGTTTTAAACCATCGCCAATCGTTTCGAATTTCATGTTTTTCGCACTTGTCGTAATGTACTATTTTGAATCGAACGGGTTTACATACGACGGTGCTAAGTGTAGTGATAGTTTTTATAGTGAGGTTTGTAAGTCAGCTGAAGATATGCAATTTAAAATATACTTACTTCCTAGCCTCTCCAATAATCCTAGCAAACGCGTTTTCCCAAGCATACATTTTGATAGCCTCTATGCTCTGTATAACTTCATTCATCAGTCTGATTCTGTTGTCAGTCCGCATGGCAGTTTTTCGACGTAGCTTACTCGATATCTTGCCTAGGTAACCTGTAAATAAACTATTGGTTAGCACACTAGTTTTAAAAGAGGCATGAATAGGGATGATGACTGTAGTTAAAATAAATTATTTAACATTATGCACGACATAATACACGAACAAATTATTACTAAGATGTAGCTTGCAGTAATTTTTGTACAGAACTTCTATTTAATAAATTGAAAATAATTTAAACCGTCCGTCAAAGTACCACTCTTGGCCACCAGGGGGAGGGGGTTCTGATAACTTGTCACGTGACTTTTGGAAAACTCGAGCTGATGAAGCTTTAATAACAAAATTAAATTTACAGGCAGAGGCACTCTCCTTTTTAACCGCCCTTGATGCATTAATAAATGCAAAATAATTCAAAAACCGCTTCACGGGTAACGTAGTATGGGTATGCTAAGTAGCCCGACAAACTTGAAAGGTGTATTCCTGAACACATTTTGAGGCTATAATATAATATGAACTTTTCGGGATTCGGCTTAGTTTAAGAGATAATGACATGTTATTCAAAAAACTATTTTAATCACAAGTCACTGAAAAATGCCTGCACGATTAAAATTCTTACACAAGTAGTTTTCATCTCGACATACACACTGATTAAAGTTAGAGAAAATGAGAAAATAGTTTCAGAAAAATGTTCAACTAAAACGAAAATTTCAAAAACTCTGAAAAAAAAAAATTCTTTCCCTACAATTTATTACTAGTCATGCACAAAAAAAATATCCCAAAAAAGAATGAAAAAAAAAATTTTTTTTTGTTCGATACTCATACTCGCAATAATGTCACATATTTTTTTTACTTCTTTTGTCATCAAAAATGCATTGGTAAAGTCTACTCAGTACACCGGTATACTCATTCCCACCCTGTATAAGGCGCCTTTGACCACACTCCAGGTAAGCAATATGTGCTAGCCGCCTTCTATCCGAATACCTTTCGGCATTTTGGTATAGCGTGAGAGATGGTGCTGCCATCTATATTCATCATTAGCATATCTTAGTCCACAGCTGGGCGTTGGCCTCTCCTGTCAACTATGCGTATAGACGCATTAGGAAGTAAATGCCTATAATCGCCACGCTGAACAAGCGGATTGGCGATCGCAGTAATGTGTCCACTATGATGACGCTGCTGCCCATCATCAATCTTCTATCAAAGAATAGTCCGTGACCCTTCAATCCCATTTATATATTTTTTTGTAATAATAAGGGGCACGTAGTTTAAGCATGTTACCAACTCTGTCCGCGTTTAATCTTTAACTGACTTCAAAAAAGGAGGAGGTCCTCAATTCGACTGAATGTTTTAGGCATCAAATTCCATGCGTTACCATGACCCGGGTTTTTAAGGAATAACACAGAATTAACCTTGTAAAGGTATAAACATGAGCAGAAACGCGACCCCAACTAAGGTAGCGACGCCGATCTGCCGATACATCAGATACACAATCAGCATGCTTTCTATCGGGGTTCGAACTAAATCCACCATGAATAAACATGCTATGATGAACCTATACTTACTGTTTGATAACATACTAACCTTGTAAAGGTATAAACATGAGCAGAAACGCGACCCCAACTAAGGTAGCGACGCCGATCTACCGATACATCAGATACACAATCAGCATGCTTTCTATCAGGGTTCCAACTGAATCCACCATGAATAGACATGCCATGTCGAACCTACTACCTACTATACTTACTGTTTGGTAACATACTAACCTTGTAAAGGTATAAACATGAGCAGAAACGCGACCCCAACTAAGGTAGCGACGACGATCTGCCGATACATCAGATACACAATCAGCATGCTTTCTATTGGTGTTCGAACTAAGTCCACCATGAATAGACATGCTATGATGAACCTATACTTACTGTTTGGAAACATACTAACCTTGTAAAGGTATAAACATGAGCAGAAACGCGACCCCAACTAAGGTAGCGACGACGATCTGTCGATACATCAGATAGACAATCAGCATGCTTTCTATCGGGGTTCGAACTAAGTCCACCATGAATAGACATGCCATGTCGAACCTACTACCTGCTATACTTACTGTTTGGTAACATACTAACCTTGTAAAGGTATAAACATAAGCAGAAACGCGACCCCAACTAAGGTAGCGACGCCGATCTGCCGATACATCCGATACACAATCAGCATGCTTTCTATCGGGGTTCGAACTAAGTCCACCATGAATAGACATGCCATGTCGAACCTACTACCTGCTATACTTACTGTTTGGTAACATACTAACCTTGTAAAGGTATAAACATAAGCAGAAACGCGACCCCAACTAAGGTAGCGACGCCGATCTGCCGATACATCAGATACACAATCAGCATGCTTTCTATCGGGGTTCCAACTAAATCCACCATGAATAGACATGTCATGGCGACCCTACTACGTACTATACTTACTGTTTGGTAACATACTAACCTTGTAAAGGTATAAACATGAGCAGAAACGCGACCCCAACTAAGGTAGCGACGCCGATCTGCCGATACATCAGATAGACAATCAGCATGCTTTCTATCGGTGTTCCAACTAAATCCACCATGAAAAGACATGCCATGGCAAATCTACTACCTACTATACTTACTATTTGGTAACATACTAGCCTTGTAAAGGTATAAATATGAGCAGAAACGCGACCC
Source organism: Thaumatotibia leucotreta (assembly GCA_025490895.1). Classification (NCBI taxonomy): domain Eukaryota; kingdom Metazoa; phylum Arthropoda; class Insecta; order Lepidoptera; family Tortricidae; genus Thaumatotibia; species Thaumatotibia leucotreta. Next base: position 9,234 of record JALPQI010024576.1, read on the forward strand.
CAATAAGGTAGCGACGCCGATCTGCCGATACATCAGATATACAATCAGCATGCTTTCTATCGGGGTTCGAACTAAATCCACCATGAATAGACATGCCATGTCGAACCTACTACCTACTATACTTACTGTTTGGTAATATACTAACCTTGTAAAGGTATAAACATGAGCAGAAACGCGACCCCAACTAAGGTAGCGACGCCGATCTGCCGATACATCAGATACACAATCAGCATGCTTTCTATCGGGGTTCGAACTAAGTCCACCATGAATAGACATATCATGGCGAACCTAACGTATGCGGAATGAAATCTGCACAAAGTTTAATATTATATTAAATAAATGATATCATTATTATTTTCTTGAACATGTACGTTTTTTAATATCGATTTTAACAAGTATTCATGCAAGATAAAAACTACTTGAATCCAAAGTGTATAACTTTAGTTTTATGATACTTTATCCATTGATGTCGAAAAAACAAATGTTAGCATTTTTCTTGCCTCTAATTTTATCTTCTGTAGGAAAACTTTTTAAATAAAAATCCTTTGCTCATTATATTTCATATTCTTGTTAATTGGTCTATTGATACTTACTTATTATGCTAAAAATATTTAATTGAAATTAGCTATAAGTCGTTCACCGTGACATCCGTTACTGAAAAAGCAGTGTTTTTTACACTTTTTGATCAAATGGCGAAGTCATATTTTCAAAGTTGTTTATTTTTATTTTCCGTGTTGATAGGCTTGCTCTTTGTTTATGTTTCGTAATGCCCATGGTTTGAGGATGTTTTTCATCAATTTTGTTGTCATATTTAGAAGTATTTCTGAGCTCCCTGTTCGATTTTGTGATTCGGGTTAACGTAATTTCCTTTATTCGAGCTCTTTCTGAAAAGTGGCTGTATCCAAATTGTTACATTACACTAGGGTTTCTAATATCATTTATTGGAAACGAAAAGAATGCGAGATTTTTATAAAACAGTGTTTCAAATCTTGCCTTCTTCTAAAAAATCAGAATCATCGTCGATTTTGGCCTTAGCAAATGTGTCTTGTGGAAAATACATGCAGTTGTGCGACATTGTTCTACTCAATTGGCCATAATTTCTAAAGAAAGATGCCAAACCCGACAAAACTATCCAATTTAATTAACAATTGTATACAAATTAATTTAGCATTGAGACACAAGTTAAATTTAATTTTTTTATTTTGTTTTTACTTGTTCAAAATTTGTGCAAATTTCACTCCGCATACGTTACTCTTACTATTGGTAACATACTAACCTTGTAAAGGTATAAACATGAGCAGAAACGCGACCCCAACTAAGGTAGCGACGCCGATCTGCCAATACATCAGATACACAATCAGCATGCTCTCTATCTGGGTTCGAACTAAATCCACCATGAATAGACATGCTATGATGAACCTATACTTACTGTTTGATAACATACTAACCTTGTAAAGGTATAAACATGAGCAGAAACGCGACCCCAACTAAGGTAGCGACGCCGATCTGCCGATACATCAGATACACAATCAGCATGCTTTCTATCGGGGTTCGAACTAAATCCACCATGAATATTGAATAGACATGCCATGTCGAACCAACTACCTGCTATACTTACTGTTTGGTAACATACTAACCTTGTAAAGGTATAAACATGAGCAGAAACGCGACCCCAACTAAGGTAGCGACGCGGATCTGCCGATACATCAGATACACAATCAGCATGCTTTCTATCGGGGTTCGAACTAAATCCACCATGAATAGACATGCTATGATGAACCTATACTTACTGTTTGATAACATACTAACCTTGTAAAGGTATAAACATGAGCAGAAACGCGACCCCAACTAAGGTAGCGACGCCGATCTGCCGATACATCAGATACACAATCAGCATGCTTTCTATCGGGGTTTGAACTAAATCCACCATGAATAGACATGCTATGATGAACCTATACTTACTGTTTGGTAACATACTAACCTTGTAAAGGTATAAACATGAGCAGAAACGCGACCCCGACTAAGGTAGCGACGCCGATCTGCCGATACATCAGATACACAATCAGCATGCTTTCTATCGGGGTTCGAACTAAATCCACCATGAATAGACATGCTATGATGAACCTATACTTACTGTTTGGTAACATACTAACCTTGTAAAGGTATAAACATGAGCAGAAACGCGACCCCAACTAAGGTAGCGACGCCGATCTGCCGATACATCAGATACACAATCAACATGCTTTCTATCGGTGCTCGAACTAAATCCACCATGAATAGACATGTCATGGTGAACCTACTGCCTACTATACTTACCGTTTGGTAACATACTAACCTTGTAAAGGTATAAACATAAGCAGAAACGCGACCCCAACTAAGGTAGCGACGCCGATCTGCCGATACATCAGATACACAATCAACATGCTTTCTATCGGCGTTCGAACTAAGTCCACCATGAATAGACATATCATGGTGTACCTACTACCTACTATACTTACTGTTTGATAACATACTAACCTTGTAAAGGTATAAACATGAGCAGAAACGCGACCCCAACTAAGGTAGCGACGCCGATCTGCCGATACATCAGATACACAATCAACATGCTTTCTATCGGCGTTCGAACTAAGTCCACCATGAATAGACATATCATGGTGTACCTACTACCTACTATACTTACTGTTTGATAACATACTAACCTTGTAAAGGTATAAACATGAGCAGAAACGCGACCCCAACTAAGGTAGCGACGCCGATCTGCCGATACATCAGATACACAATCAGCATGCTTTCTATCGGGGTTCTAACTAAATCCACCATGAATAAACATGCTATGATGAACCTATACTTACTGTTTGATAACATACTAACCTTGTAAAGGTATAAACATAAGCAGAAACGCGACCCCAACTAAGGTAGCGACGCCTATCTGCCGATACATCAGATACACAATCAGCATGCTTTCTATCGGGGTTCGAACTAAATCCACCATGAATAAACATGCTATGATGAACCTATACTTACTGTTTGATAACATACTAACCTTGTAAAGGTATAAACATGAGCAGAAACGCAACCCCAACTAAGGTAGCGACGCCGATCTGCCGATACATCAGATACACAATCAGCATGCTTTCTATAGGGGTTCGAACTAAGTCCACCATGAAGAGACATGCCATGTCGAACCGGGGGGCATCTGCGGTTAGTAAAGTGAGAACACGGCCGGATAGCCCGCTCTCGCTCGTTTCTAGGCGGAGGAGCTGAAACAAAACATCACATCGTCAATCTATTTCAGTTTTTCAGTCCTTCTCGTTATACAGGGTGACCAAATCCCGCTACCGGTTCTTGGAAAGCACCTTATGGGATTTTCTTAGAAATTAATTCAAATTTCAGAAGTAGTAGTCAAAAGTGTGTCCCTATAATTACTTAAGAGTTTTAGTAACACCTAGTAGGTACATATTAAAAAAAAACCCTTCGACCACTTATGAAACTTCCAAAAACGTCTAACCACAAGCCAAGTGCCATGCTTCATTATAACTGTGGCTACATATCATCAATGTTATTTACATAGCAATAAAGTAAAAAATAAAATGTACATATATTATTCTTTTTATTCTTATTCAGTAGAGTCTATTGCAAAAACGAATCATTTGAGAGGCTATACAACGTGTTATACACGAGCCACTTGAACGGGGTAATTTGGTAGGTTATACTGAACAACTTTTACTAAGGAGCTAACCCAGAAACCACAAAAAAATTTTTGGCTCTTTCATACAAAACAACGTGATCAATCGGTCAAGATGTATAAAAAAGACATTTTTTTTTATTTCGTGATTGGTGCATAGTAAAAGTTGTTCAGTATAGCCTACTAAATCACTCCGTTCAAGGTTTTCAGTGGCTCGTGTAACACGCTGTATAGGGGACGTACTCTGGGTTCCAAGGAAGGTATCCTCAAGGTAACTAGGATAAGGATAAATGATCAATCAAAATGAGTGTGAGGAGAAATCTGATGCTGTAAGTTTTAAGATGTATGGCATCCATATTAGTGATAAGAAAAAATGCACGACGGATAGAAAAAAATTTGATTAGTTTGAGGATCGAACTCCAACCATTAGGTTGGAGTTCGATCCTCAGACTAACAGTAGTGATAAATAGACGTAATTATGCAAAAGGGAACCAACCCACATGAATTTTTCTAATTAACACTTAAATCACAAGAATCCCATCAATCAATCACCAATCCGCACGAAAAGATTGACTTTGTATCTTTAAAATTAGAGATTCGTGCGGATTGGTTCCCTTTTGCAGAATTACGTCCAAATATAAATCCCATTGTGTTCGTTTCTTTATTGTTTGTGTCGAGTTCCTACAAAAACAGCTTAAAAACACTCACTCACAATATCAACTCCTTCTTTCGCGTTTTAAAATCACCGCCAATAGTGCAGAAAAAGCACCCTTTCAACCTTGTATGTTAAATAACTATTAAATGTGTTGGTGAGTACCTACCTTCCGGTAGATGAGCGAGCAGCATCCCACCCTGATCTTCATGGCCATATCGAGTAGCCACAACAGCATCGGATGCATCAGGCTTGCACTTACCGCCATGAAACTGCAATTTAAACAAGCTGTCTAAATCTTTAAACCTCGCCGACCATATATAACACGGACGTCTAACGCCAGCTCAAAAATGCCCCCATAAACAATTGTTCAATTGTGCCAAGCTGGGCAGGACATAGCGCTTTTCTTAACACCGCGCATATTTCGGCGCAACATCTTTGACAAATGTTTATAAAATATAGCCAATCAAAACTTTGATGGACCAATCACAACTATTTTTAAATGGCGGTTTAAGTTTTTTATAGGTTGATATTGAAATTCATTACCGTGATGCATTGAAGAGGGGGGTGACACTTTGTCAACTAAAATTCAGGACCGTTTTTAAAAGGCAATTTAGTAAGGCGTGCGGCTTCCATGTTTTATTTGTTCGTAGAGCTCCGCAGATATTTAAGAACCCGACTGTACCATAAATTGGAAAGTAAAGGATACGTTAGGTTGTACTCGATACGTAAAGCAGCTTTACGGATCGAGAATTTTGTATAACGCCACTATTATTTTCGCGGTGCAATATGTAAACTAGGGGTAAAATCGGGACACTTACCCTACAACGCCAGCCGCGTAAAAATACGCTAATGTGGGACTAACCCCGGCGTGGTTTGGTGAAAAATAGTTTATCAAGCCTTCGAGACACATTGGAATGGATAGCCTGAAAACAAATACAAATTTAAAGACACCACAGACACAGTATAATAAATAGTACAACATTACGTATCTATTAGGGTGCTTCTCATTTTGCAATTTTGTAAGATTCTAACCAATAAAAGAGCTCTTTGTTCTCCTAATTGCAAAATTGTATGGGACACCCTCTCATTTTGTTACTTGATAAGTAAACCATATTTGTATTTTTTTTTTCAATTATTATAAACAAAAATTAGAGGTCGGTACCGAAGTAATAAAAAAACAACTAATCATTTTGCCTTTCTTGAACTTCGTACTTCGGTAGCGACATACTGATTTAAACTTTCACGATTATCACTCATATTTTAATGACAAACGGGTCTTAATCGCGTAAACTTACGTTTAATTATATCCGGACGTTTCGGGCATGACGTTACACCCGTGGTCGCAGGCAGACTCAGGTAGCGGACCCCTAATTTTTGTTTTAAAATAATTGAAAAAAAAAAACAAATCTGGTTTAGTTATCAAATAACAAAATGAGAGGGTGCCCCATAGAAAATTGCAATCGGGAGAGCAAAGAGCTCCTTTATTGGTTCGAACATCCAACAAAATTGCAAAAATAAGAAGCACCTTAGTATCTATATATCTATTTTTTGTATTTATTTTACTCTTAAAAGTTCTTGTAATCCCGTTAGAAGAAAAGTGCCCCAATATTACATCATGAAAATTTCCTCTGAGTTACTATTACAAGAAAAATCGTAACTCAGTGGAATAAAAACTAGGGACACTTTTTTTTCTCCTACAGAGATTAAAAAAGCTCGTTATACTGTACAGAAAGGTATATAAAACAATTATATTTATAGGCCTTTGCCCAGTAGTGGGACACTACATAGGCTTTAATAATAAATAATAAGAAAGAAATAATTTATAAACCTGAATTTGATAACAACTGACTAGTTTACACCAATTTGTGGTATACAAATAGTGGAATTTAGGGCGACCACGTTTCCGTTTGCGGGGCATTATCCAGTTCAGGGCTATTTTGGCGCCGATCCGTGGAGCAAGAGTCCGTTCGGCATGGGATGAGGTGACCCAAACCGCCCAGGACAGAATTCAGTGGAAGAAACACACCCTACACCCCAACAGAGGGTAACAGAATGGAAAGAAGACAAGACAAATAGTGGAACTTACCTAATG
>JALPQI010024577.1:0-13836 GCA_025490895.1 Thaumatotibia leucotreta
TGCTAAGTATTAATAAATAAATAAATTTTTTTTTTTTTTTCTAGCCTGTAGGGGTGTCCCACTGCTGGGCAAAGGCCTCTCCCTCAGATTTCCACAGCTCCCGGTTCGGTGCCAAGTCTGGCCAATTGTTGGTGAAGGCGTCCAGATCGTCCCGCCATCTCCGCCTGGGCCTGCCTCGTCCCCGCCTAGTTTGCGGCATCCACTTGGTGGCTGTAATAGCCCACCTTTCTGGATGCATGCGGTAGACGTGACCGGCCCAATCCCACTTTAGCCTGGCAGTTTTCTCACCCACGTCAGCTATGCGTGTTTTGGAGCGCAGCGTAGTGTTCCGGATGCGATCCATTCTCGTTACACTTAGAATGCTGCGCTCCATTGCTCGCTGGCAGGACCTTCAATTTGGACTTCTGACTTTCGGTGAGAGACCATGTTTGGGCACCGTAGGTTAGGACGGGCAGGATACACATGTCGACTAGTTTGCGCTTCAGTGACATTGGAAGGTCGCCCTTCATTAGCTCTTTCATGGACCAGTAGCTCTTCCAGGCATTTTGAACACGGCGTTCAACTTCCTTCTCCTGCCTGTTGCTGAAAGAGACTAGCTGGCCCAAGTAGATATACTCATCGACAAAATGTATCGTCTGCCCGTCTACCTCGACCCTACGTTTCGTGCTGTTAGTCATCACCTGAGTCTTTGTGCGATTCATATGAAGTCCAACTTGAAGGCTTGCGTTGCTCAGGTCTTGGAGCATTAACTGAAGTTCTGTGGCCGAAGAGGCAAAGAGAACGATGTTGTCGGCAAAACGAAGGTTTGACAACCTCTTGTCACCGACGACTATTCCTCTTTCTTCCCAAGAAACTGCCAGGCTCCTGAAGACTTCTTCTAGAGTACTAGTAAAAAGTTTCGGAGATAGCGGGTCGCCCCTGTTTAACACCTCTTTGAATCCGAAACGATGGACCGGAGGACTGGAGCTTAATTTCGGCTGTACTATTATTATATATGTTTTTAATTAAGTTAATGTAGGTTGGTTCTATGTCTTGGTTCTGGAGTGCGGTTACTATGGCGGAATGTGTGATACTATCAAAAGCTTTAGTATAATCGACGAATGCTAAGTATAGAGGCATGTTAAATTCGGTATATTTTTCTACAACTTGGTTGACTGTATGAAGGTGATCGACTGTGGAAAATCCGGGGCGAAAGCCGGCTTGAGTGGGAGGCTGGTGTTGGTCGAGTTGCCCTGCAATGCGACCCTCTATGACTTTAATAAATGCTTTGTATACATGGGACACCAGGCTGATTGGTGTATAGTTACCTATGTCACATTTTTCGCCTTTTTTGTGGAGGAGAACTATACTAGAATGAAGCAGTTTTTGGGGAATTAGACCTGTTTTTAGTATATTGTTGAATAAATTGCAAAGTGGAGATAAAAGGTGTTGTTTTCCGAAAACCAGCGCTTCTGTGCTTATCCCATCGATCCCAGGGCTCTTATCAAGCTTCATTTTGGAAAGGACCTTTGCCAATTCTTCGGCCGTTATAGGAGGGATGGTATCACCACAGGAGTATTCTTCAATACTGTTTATGTTGTAAGGATCAGAGTATAAGGTAGTATAAAACTGTGTACATATGTCCATTATTTTGTTTCTATTGCAGTGTTTATTACCATTTTCATCTTTTTAGACTAGAAATCCATGTTTTACCTTTTGAAATTCCATTCCGAGCTACTCTTAGGGATTTATTTTTCACTAATGCTGTTTTAACTAGATTTGTATTGTGGTTACGGATATCAGTTCGGATGCTACGTTTCGTCATTCTGTCCAGTGCCCGATATTCTGCTGAGCCTATTTGAAGTGACGTACGTTGTTCTATTAGATTTATGGTGTCAGTAGATAGTACGGTGCGTTTATTTTGTCTGGGCCTAATTGTATCACTAGCTGTTGTAATGGCATCGATAATGTTTTGGTACTGAGTATCCGTATCACAGTCATCGTTTTTTAATATGCTAAATTTGTTTCGGAGTTCTAAATTGAATCGGTCGTAGTTGGCTGTTAACGTGTCTCGGTTTAGTCTCTTGCAGCATTTAGAAAATAGCTTCTTGCGATGTAGTTTAAAGTTAAATGTTAATGTTATACGAACCGGTCGGTGGTCTGAGCTAAATTTTATTTTATTTAAAATGCCTACGTTTTTGACTACGTCATTGCTTGATGCGAGCACAAAGTCGATCTCATTCTTGGTTTGTCCATCCGGTGACACCCAGGTCCAACGACGATTCGGTTTTTTTTAGGAAAAAGCTATTACATACCTTCAATGTTTGGCCAAAAGCAAACTGAATCAGACGAGAACCACGTATGTTCCGGTCTCCCAACCCGTATGGTCCTAGGATTTCATCGCTGTCCAGTTCCTGTTTGAGGCCTATTTTAGCATTAAAATCGCCGAGGACAATATTCCAAGATCCTCTATGATCGTCGCAGGCTTTGTTGAGAAGGTCGTAAAAGTCTTCAGTCTCCTCGTCAGTGTGCGCAGATGTAGGTGCGTATATCTGTATCACCGTAAGTGTTTTCTTCTGAGTCAACTGGAACTTAAGAACTGCGATCCTGTCAGAGTAGCCACAAAATTCTATTATATTATTCTCCCACTTCTTAGCCACTAGGAAGCCTACTCCACTCTGTCCACCAGTATTTCCGAAGTGGTAGAATATGGAGCCCTTTCTTCCCTTTGTCACTTCTCCTGGTCTTCTCACCTCTGATAAGCCAACAATATCCCAGTTTACACATTCAAGAGCGTTCTCTAGCTCTATCACTCTGTCATCCTTTAATAGGGTCCGGACGTTGTATGTCAATACATTAAGCGTTTCGGTGTCCATTTTGTGTGCCAAGGTCGTTTGATTTATGATGGGGGTCCTCGCTCGGGGATTCTTAGCACCCCTGGCTCTGGGGATGCGTAAGTCCCCAGCACCGCCGAGCACTCGGGGCCGATTCGGGGAGTTGTTCATTCATAGGGAGGTTTGGACCATAATCCCACCACGCTGGTCCAGTGCGGGTTGGTGGGTCGCCAGTTATGCCTCGTTTGCTGTTTGGCAGGGTGTACCACGGGCAGGTGAGGTTGGCTTGGATTCCGAAAGATGTTGATTGGAACCCCTTACACCCCTTACACAAATAAATAAATAATAATAAATATCTTGGGAAATCTTACACAAATCAACCTAGTCCCACGGTAAGCTCAATTAAGGCTTGTAATACCTGGCGACGATATATACATATAATAGATAGATACATCATCATCATCATCAGCATTAGCCTATGATAGTCCACTGCTGGACGTAAGCCTCTCCTATTAACTATGCGTATAGACGCAGACGCATTAGGAGGGCCCATAATCGCCACGCTCTGGGCAAGCGGATTGGCGATCGCAGTAATGTGTCCACTATGATGAATTGATGACGCTGCTGCCCATCATCAATCTTTTGTCAAATAATGGTCAGTGACACTTCAATCCCTTAGTCGACTTTTACGACACCCGCAGGAGGAGTTGGGTAGATAGATACATATAGATACTTAAATACATAGACAGCCATGACCAAGGAACAAACATTTGTGATAAATAAATACACAAAAAATGCCCTCGCCGGGATTCGAACCCGGAACCTCCAGCTTCGTAGGCAGGGTCACTACCAACTAGGCTAAGGAGGCTGACATATTGTTTGTCCCTTTCTATCTTATAGACATATTGATAATACCGAAAGGGACGAACAATACTTAGCGCTTTGCTAACGTAGGAGACGTTTATGAATAAGGGGGACAGAATACTAAAATATCAAAGAGGGAAAGGTGTCATCATCATCATATCAGCCGAAAGACGTCCACCGCTGAACATAGGCCTCCAAAGATTGCCACAATGACCGGTCCTGTGCCACCCGCATCCAGCGGACTCCTGCGACCTTCACCAGGTCATCTGTCCACCTTGTGAGGGACCTACCCACGCTGCGCCTTCCGGTACGTGGCCGCCACTCGAGAACCTTCCCGCCCCAACGGCCATCGGTTCTATGCGCAAAGATGGTGTTATTATTATATTATTTTAAAATTTTGTAATAATGTGGAAGCACTATTTATTTATTTATTTAACCTTTATTGCGCAAAAGAAAAAAACTTGATGTATAATAGGCGGACTTAATGCTATAAGGCATTCTCTACCAGTTAACCTTTAGGCAAAGCAGAGATTGTGGGCGGTGCAACTAAAATAATACAATACTTACTAAAAAGAAGCACTTATGCACGAATTAACATATATATTCCATATATAAATAGATACATTACATATAAATATACACTCCATATAATCACTATACAGGGTGTAAGTCTAATACGGGCGAAGCTTTTAACGGGTGTTAGTTTACGACATAATAAGTACATTCAATTAACTTTTACTTAAAATTAGAGCAACAAATTTTTCCATACAAAATAATTCGACGCGCAATGTAGAGTAACATACGCGAGTTACACTCGTTGACAGCTAATTTCAAAAGCAGATGACATAACTGCCATATCAACAATAACAAATGTTCGTACCTACATTGCTGCTCCGATAGTCTTAAAAAAATTCTGTGGCGTCATAATTAAGAGTAACTTTAAAAAAACCTTGTTATCCATGATTACACTAATGAATCCATGCCTGGTTCAATTGATCGCCCGTATTAGATTTACACACTGTATACATACATACATAAAATATATACATATAGAAGAGGACGATACAAACAATCAGACTCTAAACTATTTTAATTCTATCATTCTACTATCACTATCATTATACTTATAGTCTTGTAGGGTCATAGAGGTTTTCACGGAAAACCTAAACTACAATTAAATAACTGAATCATTTACTGTTGAACTTTGAAAAATAAAGGTCATAGATCACACGTGCTCAGTCCATTCCAAGTTTTATAAGTCAGTCTTTACCAAATGGCATTATAAATATATCAAATTAAATTCTTAGTATTCAATCGAAGCTTTGTGAAATCCTTTTGGGCAGCTTTTGAAGTTTTTATTTGCCTTTGAAGAAGGCTTTTTAAATGTACATGTGAATGACCGTCTCGTGAGATTGGAGAATATTAAATTACGTTTATTCTCGTAGTAGAAATAAGTACACATTTAAAGTAGGTATTTAGTTTCAAAAAAGCTCTAAAATTTTACGTAAGCACTTATATAGTAGTTATTTTCTGCAAAGTTTACTAATTTATTCCTCCGAGACGAGTATCTAACTTAAATATTACGAAGAACGCCTTAAACGTATTGAAAAATATTAATTAAATTCTAATAATTACTGTATGGAGAAGAATAGGCACATTCGTCGTCGCACCTTAACGTAAAAGTGTAATTTTGTACACGTATGCATTTTAATCGAAGTGAACTCAGAATACAAAGTGAGCATTTTTTGTTAAACGTCCCTCGTTGACGCTAATCTTAAGCGCGGCATGAGCTTGTATGTTTATATGGATCATCTATCTACAAAGAGGGACGTTTTACTATATAGGCTCATAAATACAGGGTGAAACATGAGTCGTGAACATAGTCGTGAACAGTAATACGTTTTTCTAACTCTATAAACAACTAACAATTGAATGCCCCACAAGTTACTTAGATTGGTCATGTTTTTTATTATTTTGTTTTGTCTTTTTCTAATTTGTAAGGTTGTTTTTCAGAAATGATAACGGCTACCTAAGCTATTGAAATCGTTAAGTAAATGTAATAAATATAATTTAATTTTACACGAAATGACAAAATTGCCGTTATTAATTACTTCAATTTGAAGAGGTATATAAAACCAAAAAAATAAATAAATAACTTGTTCATTTTTAAGTAACTTGTGGGACATTTAATTGTTACTTGTTTATAGAGTTAGAAAAACGTATTACTGTTCACGACTATGTTTCATCCTGTATATAAATTGTCAAGCCTTAACGCCTCTAGAACGATAAAAAAAATCTGAACAGACCTTAGTTGCCATACGATAGAGGCGTGCTCAGATATTTTTGAGATCAGATATTTGAGATTGGGATATTTCCAGATGCTACGATATATCTGGATGCATAGCCAAGTTGCCAATCGCTAACGCTTAGTATCGTATCGCAGTTTTCCTTTTCTGTCTCTCTTTCATATTAGTACGACAAAGACAGTTAGCTGCGTTTCGTTTACGATTGACGATTAAACGTTAGCGATTGGCAACTTGTCTAAGCACCCTGATGTCGACTGTAAATTACTTATAAAGCTGAGCACTCTATGATCTCCAACTCTGTGTCGCAGTACTCACGGAAAAACCAATTAACAAACATGCCTAAAACTGGTGTTTGCAAGCACTCATCCACATGAAGCCTAGAATTCCAGGAATTATGCCTATTTTAGCGCTAAAACTGTCTCCTACAAACTGCAATTACATGTCGGCACGAATTTGCATAAAGTACGTTGTTGCGTGTAGGGTAAAGATTAAATGTGGGCAAAGCAGACATTGATCATTTGCGCTTTATCCTAGTTACCATGGTGAAAAATTCGCTATCAAAGTTTGTGTTACTTATTTGACCTCTGCCCTTCACGGATGTGTTTAAGTGATCCGTATGTGACTGTGACCATATGTGACCTGGGGCCCGTTTCTCAAAAACTTGTAAATACAAGTGGAAGTCTCTTTTTGACACTATTCCTTAAGATAAAGACTTAACCTCGTAAGTCCTGTGTTTTTTTAACTGCGGTAGTCATAACTACCGGGTGTACTATACGAAGTACAAATAAGGAATAGTGCTTCAGACCGAGACGGAAATTTGACGGTTTTAGGTATTTTTTCAAGGAGACCTAGTTTTCTATATTTTTAACGTTATGTTTATTATGTATAGGACCTAATTAAAGCAAAAAATATTGAGAATATTTTGTACATCTGTAAGTACATTCGGTATTTAGTAAGTAAAAAAATACAAAATAAAAAAGTTAAAGAGTTTATTAAAGTTCTATAATAAACATCACATTTTTTCTCTTAAAGTGACATAAGTAGTATTTTATACTTTATAACAAAAAAACGGTTTTCTTCTCCAGAAACAATTACAAAAGTCAGTCTTTTAGACAATATACTAATCAACTAATGCCTAACGTACTACGTCAAGTACAAATTATTGGGACCGCTCACAAACCTCACAAATTTACTATTTTCTTTAAAATTCTATTTAATTTACAAAATTCATAGTTTATATTTCCTAATTTAAATAAATAATAAAAGAAAAATCCAGAAATTACTTTGATAAAAGCAGATTAACTCACCTCGTGCCGACCGGCGACCTGCCCGCGTGGCCATCTTGCGAAAAAAGGACAATGACATTGACAGATAATGTCACCTGTCCAACATGGCGGAATTGACCATAGACTAGAGAATGAAAATAAAAGAGCCAGTGTTGCCGTTGTAAAAAAATTACCCGGTAAATGGGGTATGAAAAATGTGTACTTAGGTAAGTACATTAGGCAGTTACTCGATGTATGGAATTAAAATGTCAGGTCTGAACTACTATCCTTAATATGTACTTGTACAAGTACGCCAGGACTTACGAGGTTAAGCTTATATTACAAGTTACAAGCTTTCGAGAAAGGGCCTTAGTGGGTATTTTTTTGAGATTTCAGGGCTACTTACAATGAGATATTACTTCAGCTGAAGTAAAAAGATGCAAGCATTATATATGAAGAAAAATCTTACAATATTCTATTTTGTTTCACCGTTCCCGGAGTAGAGTTTGATTCACGTTCCGGTTGCAAATTGAGCTGAAATTTACTATGTCCGTTATTGCACATAGGCATGCACTAGCCTTTAAAACATGCACTTAGTAAATATAAATATTAAAAAAATCTTTAGGCCTGTTTAAGGGTTAATTTTTTTTTTCTTTTTTATGTTGGCACAACAAAGTGGCTCCACTCCACCTGATCGTAAGTGAAAAGTAGAGCCCAAATCGCGGCGGCAACGAACAGGAGACAATCAGTAACCTGTTAGTTGCCACCGCCTTGCTGGCCCGCTAGATGCTTCTTCACGCTTCCTTTATAGGGTCCCAACTTATAGGTTTTATTTGGAAACAACTCTACAGTTGGGGCCTTTAAGAATACGAGTCAGGTGCAATTTTTAATTGAAAATACTGCAAACGTGTTGATTTCAAACAGAGTTTTCAAATATTTACACGATAATTAGATTCCTTTTTAACATTCAACTAAATAAAATGAAATGACAACTTTTACAACTTTTTGAATCGTTATATCTCAAAAACGGTGGCTCGTAGAAAAAAGCATTACTAAATTTTTTGTAGATAATATTATGATCTACAATTTTGTCTAAAGTATTTTTATGATAAAATTTTGTGACCTCATTGTGTGAAAAAAAAAAACTTATCTATACAAAAAGGTACGGCATGTATACACACAATGTATGAAAGTCATTTTTTTTACGATTTCGGGGTTGGTCCCATAGTAAAAGTTGCTCAGTATAGCCTTAACTATCTCCCATTTCCGTAAAGGTCCCTCGTCGAATTCCACCTTGTATATTTTTTCCATACAGGGAAAAGATGGGGAACTTTCAAATTTTGTTTTTAATGATAAGTAATTTAAACAATTTTACCGATTTTCAGCTCGGTGGGAATTCAGGTAACTTAATTACTCTTATTTTTTGGTTTAATTTGACCGGACTAATATCTGTCACTATTTACTTACTAAAATAAATAATTTATCATATAAATATAAATATTTCACATCAAGAATGTCATATCTTGTATCTTGCAGAATACATCTGTGGCATAGGTATGAGATCCTGCGGTTGTATAAATTCTTCATGATGCCACGTTACGATATGGCGCCAGCATAATCGCAACGCGTAATATCAGTCGTCTAGGTTTAGGTATTACAGTATTTAACATTCTAGAATAGACGCAGATTAAGAGGCCGATTATGGGTCGATTGCAAAAAAATATACATAGGTGACCTCCTGCCTACATCTGTCGTACCCAAGGGACTTAAGGGACAATATTTTTTTTAACTGACATAGGTCAATTAGAATTTCCAATTTAATGTGGCAAATTTTGACTTTCCTATTATCCCTCATAAGTGACATAGGGCTCGCAGAAGAGTTTTCCACTTGTCACGATCTTGTGCGGCTTCTTCCAGCTGTTTCCAGTAAAGAACCAATTGAGCCAGCCTTCTCAACTGAGATTATTAGATCAAAGGCCTTTAATAAAAACAAATTTTAACGTCATAATTTTGTGTTACAAAGTATTTTTGTGTTTCATAGAAATGTTTTTGCTTATCTTAGGAGAAGTTCCTCAGTACATGGTGTTGTACTCAAAGGGTACTACATATACATTGATTTAAGTTTTCAAGATTATCACTCATATTAAGTAACTCATATTTTAACAACAAACGCAACTAGGTGTGGATTCTTTTTCTCGCCAGTCTGCCTGCCAGCACGGGTGTAACGTCATGCCGGAAACGGCAAGATAATATTAAACGTAAGTTTACGCGATTAAGACCCAATATTTCCCTCTTGCGGGTCGCCCGCAGACCACGAACCCTGTAAAGTGTTCGAAAGGTCGGAATGAAGTTTTCATCACACTTGCTGTCTAAGCGCGCCATTGCTTGCGCGCGTAGCGGGAGTAATAGAAAAGTGAAATTTCCTAGGGAGTAATAGAAATCTCAGTACGTCATTTAATAATATTAGGTATGTACGAGTATTAAAACTTATTTTTTTGTCGGCAAGTATGATGAAAAACATTGTATACATCACGGTCGGTAAGCGGAATACTAGCTCGAGTAATAAAAGCCCTCCGCCTGACGGCGTCGGGCTTCTAACACTCTAGTTAGTAATTCCGTACTTACCTCCCTTGATGCACAATGTACTATAAAGTTATAGTATATGGTGCATCAAGAGAGGTAAGTACGGAATTACTATTTATGACTCGAGTTAGTATTCCGCTTACCGACCGTGATGCATACAATTTTTTTCATCACACTTGCCGACAAATAAATAAGTTTTAAGACATAATATTATTAAATGACGTTCTGACATTTCTATTACTCCCCAGGGAATTTCACTTTTCTATTACTCCCGCTACGCACGCAAGCAATGGCGCGCTTAGATAGCAAGTGTGATGAAAATTAATATAAGGTCAATGCGGGTAAGACCGTCTATCAGAAAAGTCCGTATACCAACTGATTTCTACCCCTAGCTCAACAGTTTAAGACGCATATGACGGACTTTCCTTCAAAATAAAATATGCCAGACTTACCTACACTGACCTTACGCGAGTTTATCCGTTTTCATAGTTTTATTTCACGATTAAGACCCGTTTGATAAAATATGACAAAGGGCACTGTCTCATGACGTAGTGTTGTGTAGTGTTGTTTTCGGGACACCTCACTCACACACTTTTCTAGTCTGACCCCTGAATGAGCAAACCCCACAGTAATGGTAAATTGGTTATATTCATGACTATAAATATCCAGTGTGGGCAGGTTAGACCAAGCTAGGGTGTCACAGCCACTGGGACGCTATTTATTGCGAATGTCACACAAACGACCAATTACGTCGCTCGACGTCCCACTTGACACGGTCACGGGTTGGCCACGAGACGCGGCGGCGAGCGGGGGCATAAGCGCAGCGGGTCATGGAACCATAATTTGCGGTCATGGAACATTAATTGACCAGGCGTATTATTCAATTGAGGAATTTCTAAATTATACATTTTAAATATTTATTTACATAATTTGTTTTAATTGATTAATTTATTGTGATATTGATTTTAAATAATTGCATGAATGTATATAAATTGAAATTTATGATGTTATTGTTTTATGCATTAATTCCAATATGAATGTTATGATAGATATAAGAACTTAGAATTAACAAATATTGTGTGCCCTAACAGGGTGTCATGAATTCACAAAGTAGCTATAAGACCTTATTATGTAAAAATATGTTCATGACCTAACAATAAATAAATGAAATGAAATAAACGTTTGGGCACGAAATCGTGGAATTAGTGGCGGCGTCAAGAGGTAGCGTAAATGTTTTAAGTAGGTATTGGCGGGGGCAGGTGCGATTTCCTCCGCGATTCTGTCGCACCGCTACGTGTAAAAAGATACAATAAATAACAGGTATTATTAGAGATGATGGTAAGAGACCTGATGGTGGGTCTCTAGTTCTTTGGAGCTTGGGACGGATATTGGTATGGGATGCTACTTGCGTAGACAACTAGACACCCTGGCACCGTCCTCCGTCCTATCTTCAACGAACTACGTTTAAGGCGGCCGCTGCGGCTGAAAATGCCGAATTTTTAAAACGTAATTAATATATGGGCCTCGGCAAAGAGTACGATTTTGTAGCGTTTGGCGTTGAAACTTTAGGTTCATGGGGCCCCAGCGTACGCAAATTGTTTGCTGAGATCGCGAAACGTCTGGTTGACGTAACGAAAGACCGAAGAGCTGGCGACTTCCTCGTACAACGCATCAGTATTGCGATACAGCGAGGAAATGCCGCCAGTATCCTCGGTACAATGCCACAAGGGCCAATCTTAGATATAGGTTAGGTTAAGTAGATTAGTTAGATTTAATCTATGTACATAAATTGTAGTATTGAAAATAAATATATGTGTACATAAAAAAGATAAATAATAGCAAATTCAACGCAAAAGTTGTGGAGTTTGCGGACTATTGTGGTAGGCGAACTTCTTAAGGTTGTAGTACCTTCGAAACATAAAGTAGAGATGTCGCTAGTCATTAGTTTTGCAATACCATTGGCTAAATTCGCTGTGATTCACGGAAAGTCGCCTAGTGTAATTGGAAGCACGTTGGACCGGTAATCTAGAGGATGCGTATGTGAATCCAGTGATACCCAGAGTCTTTCGCTGTTGATTTTTCCTATGGCAAGCACATCTGTTATCTTATCTTATCTTATTGGTGTGGCCCTTACAGATACACTTCGACCCATTGGGATCTTTTGTGTAATGCCCCGTTTAAGCCTACCCCAGGGATTGATCTACCAACTCAATATGTTTGAGGATGGACCCTAGGGTCCATCCTCAAATATCGGTAGCGTTTTGACCTCCTTCGGTTCCAGATAGCCGGTTCCAAAGTCTTTCAACCTTTATCTCGCGAGGGCATGACATTCGCACATCAAGTGTTTCGTTGTCTCCTCTTCTTCGCCACACACATTCTACAGTCTATGCTGTCAGAAAGACCCATTTTGGCCAAAAGAGTTTTGACCCCAAAACACCCCAAGCACACCTGTTACGACATTGTGAGATACAATAAAGTTGTAATGAAACTAATTATGGATCTCGTCACCTTTAACACAGTATATGCATTAGAACATACAAAAACATACACAGGGTGGAAAATCTTTTTGGGTCAGTGAGGGCAGAGCTACCAGATCTAGAATAGCTACGAAGACCTACCCTAGATTTTAAATTAATGAAAATTGGCGTTAACAGATTATGAAAAAAATATACAGGGTGCGTGAAAATGGAAATTTTTCTCAAACTTTTTTTTGATGCCAAGATCCTGTTTCTGTTCTGTTGTATGGGACCAAAAAAGTTTTCGGCTAGAAAAGCCGCAAATCGAGATTTAAAATTTCCTTACAAATCGTATATTTTTTTCACGCTTAATTTTTTATTTAGTATTTAGTTTGATGTGTTATTATAATGTGATTATCCAAGTAGCGTTTCAATTGCTCGGATTCGTTATTGTCGTCCCGCGATTAAATACAAGTATTACAGCGAAGGAAGGATGAGTAGCAACAACATTGATTATGCTAGACTTGGTTTTGGTGCTGATAATACTTACGGAGATGACAACGATGAAATAAAAACAGGGACCGGACCGCTATCCTTTATAAGCGGTTTCGTATGGGTTTTGCATTAACCCATAAGGCTTAACTCACCTTCACCGGCAAAACTTTTTCATTTTGCTTTAAAAGCCCATAGCCACTCATATCTTTGAAATTTTGGTTTAGCTTCATTCCTATGTAAAATAAGAGTGACAGCTGGGGCCTGTTTATCAAAAGCTTGTAACTTTGAATACAAGTGGAAATCTCTTTTCATCGGCATCAATTAAATAAGGACTTCCGCTTGTATTACAAATTACAATTTTTTGATAAACAGGCCCCTGGTAACCACAGTTACCAAAGGCCTACCCTTACAAAACCCATAAGGGTTTGAAAAAACATTCGCGAATGATAACATTCGCGTACGTTGGAAACTTTTTCATATTTGACAGCTTAGCCCCGGCCTGTTATGGTCTAATGGTCAATACATGGTCTGTGAGTCGTTGCGTGGCACTGCTCAGCGCTTCCGCTATTGAGGCGAAGTCGTGGCCATGCCTTTAAATTTACTTCAGTATTTTATTTTTGAGTAAAACATTATTTTTAGAAATTCCGTTCCTTCTAATAGTATAACTACTTAGTAAATTTGAAACAGTTCAAATAGCTAAAACACTGAACAACACGAAACTGAACGAACTTATGAATATTAGCTGTACACTCTGTACAGTGTACAACCTGTTTACTTATTATTATTGAACCTTTTTTTTGTTAACCCAGGGGAATCCGTTATGGATACCACCCGGCCCGGGAGCAGCCGGGTGGTTATGTCCGACTCGCACGGACTAAACCCCTGGGGTGTTCCACCGCTCGCTCTATGTGCGGGGCTTCGGGAACGCGACGCTGCTGCACACCTCCGAGAACCCCGCGAGCGTTGCCCTTGAGGGCCCGTCTTGTCGGCTGCTTAAACAGCCTACTCCGCGGATAGTACCTCGGAACCCTTGAAGGCTATCCGGCTCGGGATT
>JALPQI010024579.1:0-13925 GCA_025490895.1 Thaumatotibia leucotreta
AAAACCTCGAAATAGCCCAATATTGTAAAATGTTTTATACTCATTATGTACTCCTTAATAATTTATGTAATTTACAATATCATTTTTTTAATTACTCCATCAACTTTCAATTTATATACCGAAGAACGAAAAAAGAACCGTTATTTTTGTTTGGAGAAAATAAAGGTTCCGGTCCCTGAGTCTATGTGAAAGTGGTCTTGGTGACACCTACATAAGGTTTTTATTATTTCCATGCCTATTTTGGGATGAATAGTAAAAACGTACATTCCGATTTGGGTCGTGACGTTACAAGTAGCTTTTGGAATTAAGTTTGACGTATACCAATCGTCTGTGGAATCTAAAAAAAATGTAATTAAACCTAAAAACTTGCATTATTCCATAATTAGGTATGCATTTTTAGAACACGATCAATTTCACAATTTTCACATAATGGGCTGTCCCAGAAGTAAAGAG
Organism: Thaumatotibia leucotreta; assembly: GCA_025490895.1. Classification (NCBI taxonomy): domain Eukaryota; kingdom Metazoa; phylum Arthropoda; class Insecta; order Lepidoptera; family Tortricidae; genus Thaumatotibia; species Thaumatotibia leucotreta. Next base: position 454 of record JALPQI010024579.1, read on the forward strand.
ACAAGATTCGAATGAAAATGTTTAATAAAAAAATCTTACAAAGCACTACTATTTTACGTTTAGTTAAATTCAGAATTTCATTTTATTTGCTACTTTACATTAAATTTGCTTGTGCATAACCTCTGTACCCAATTTTTCTAAGGTTGATTGCTACTCGTCTCATTACAGGTTTTCGAGACCTAGCTGCCACAATTTTAGCCGATTTAGTCCATCTATGCTTAAATCCAGTCAACGATTTGGGTTTTTCTGTTTGTTTTTTATATTATCGTTTACATAAAGGTCAATAAGCTTCACTACCAGGAGCTTGGGGAACATTTGGGGCGTTGTTATGTTTTTGTACAAAATCTATACCTGAAGCCTCTACATGTTGAGTGACTTCCGTAGCGTAGGCGTAGTGGCATGACGCCATATCCGGCCAGAATATAATTTCTTCCCTCTGGTAATGCTTGTCTATGAACGAAATTTATCGCATTATCATACATTCTCTCAAATAAATACATGCGTTCATAGAGCCTGTGCAAGTATATGGTTGAGACGTATTGTCAGTTTGGTCTATGGCTTGCCAAACGAGATATTTATTGAAAAATTTGACCTTTGCTACAATTTTTTGCGAATAATCTACGGAGTCCCGTCGAGTCGCATGGTAGTATTGCTTCCCAGGAATATCCGTTGGGTCCACGGGCACGTAAGTCTCATCATCAATTATGAGAACTTTTTTCAGTGTTTTTTTCATACACTCTTCGGCATCCTCTTTTAGCTCGCACTTCTTGTTCCTTAAAGTACTGACACTACTGACTCTAGCTGACAGTTTTGCAAATGCTTTAAGCTTTAGGTCGCATGTTTTAATACGAGCTATACTTGACGCCGATATTTTCGATTTATCCGCAGCAGCTCTAACAGACATCGAAGGATTCCGTTTATACACTTTCTTATTTTATTTATGTTCATAGCTATGGAAATAGTAGATTTTTTTCCCGGAATCTTCTTGAAAATATATTCATGCAATTCTTCAAAACGCTTTATAATTCGAAACAAAGTAGCTCTCCTTACTCCCTCTAAAGAAAAATGACATATCGTGTCCGTTTTTCCATGACATTCATAATTCTGAACAACTCTTTAGCAAATACTTCGCGATCAGCTCTTTTCATTATTAAAATGTTAATAAAACAATCGTATTTCCCGCTAAAATTTACAGATATGAGGCATACGGTGGCCATGACTGTTATTTTTCTTAAGAAAATAAAAATATTTTCAAATAATTCGAAATTTGAAATTTGTCTCTTTACTTCTGGGACAGCCTTTAGGTACATTTTTTGTAAAAAATATTGATATTTAATACTATATGATTTATATACATAGATTAAATCTATTTAAACCAAGACTGAGTGGCCGAGCCGTGCAGGCATCAGCCGCGAAAGCTGAGCACGTGGGTTCGATCCCCACCTCGGACGTTGGTGATCTTGGTCGTTTTTTCTTTGCTATATGACATCCAATATTTATAATTTATTTAACCTGCTTAACCTAACCTATATCTAAGATTGGCCCTTGTGGCATTGTACTGAGGAAGCCTGGATATTTAATTACTATTAACGTACAAAAAAATCTGCGATTGTGTTTCACGACATGGGTAAAGACGTGAAATGCTATGGGAATGTCAGCCATATTTGTTAAGATTTTTTTAGATGATACGGAATAAAATTTTTTTAGATGATACGAAGTAAAACACTCCCTATCGTGTCGTGTCGTGTTTTAAAACATCGCCACTCGTTTCGAATTTCATGTTTTTCGCACTTGTGTCGTAATGTACTATTTTAAAACGCGACCCAGATTAATTTCTAAACTAAACCGCATTAGTATATCCCGGTAGCCCACCAGCTTATCCATTAGATCAATATTGGACTCAATACGCCATTGTCAAAGTTAAAGCCGCAGACGCAACCTTCAAACAGACTTGATTGGTCGTTACGCCATCGGAAACGTGCCGCGTCCGTTGGCTTCACGTGCCTTTATGTAACCATCACGTTCCGGCGCGGAGACGACACGAGAGAGTATAGTTGGTGCCATTTACCGCAGTCGTCACAATTCGTCACATTATATTGACGATATTCCTGCTCTGTAAATAATAGCAACTAGCTAAATTATAAATATTAGATAAAGTAGTGTGACTACTTGGAAAAAACACAAACTAAGATAATAATTTGATGCGTTTCACAAAAAAGTTAAAAAATGTTACAAATAAAGGAGGCAATAAATTAGTTTTGATTAGTCACATAAACACAGTTCCCATCAAAAAATGCTCATTCTATCCCCCACTCTACAAAATTCATCGTTACACAAAATGTGATTCTAGAATTATAACTTAACGTGATACGCAAACATAATTATTTAAATATTTATCACACGGGCTACTCACGTAATTTAAGCTCGACATGAATTGTCGAGCAATTATCTTATTAATTATTTAAGCCTCCTTGAAACTGAATAAGTAGCCTTAACCAGTGCCAAGAGCCGGAGCCGAAGGCTCGGAAACATTGATGAATGTGTATGAGAATGACAGATTTGAACGAAAGTGGCGTGACCAATGACCATATCCATACATTATTATGGTCACGTGACGACATGAATTGTCGAGCAATTATCGACTTAAATTACGTGAGTAGCCCGTGTGATAAATATTTAAAAATGTGATTCGTTGAAATTCGTTGATTTCGTAGAGTGGGGGACAGAATGTGCGAATGCTCGTTTGGTCTAAATGCAGCTTTATAAAGCATTGGTTCAATGAACATATCATAGGAGATAAAATTTAATTATTCTTATGAAATTTTACAATAGATCTGCTTGACAATTTTTGAAATTTTCTAAATATGTGTTTTTATGTAATTTTTGCCTGTTTTTGAAAAACTTCCTTAATTTAATAGGTGTCGTTACCGTTGTGGTTTTCAAGGAGCGAATGTGGAATAAAACTGCGCTCTCTCAGCGCGTCTCTCTGACCGTGGCCAATTTCAGTATTTATCTATGTACAAGTGTTCTGTATTTATACATATGTCTACATTATCTACCTATGAGATGATGTAATTGTATGGATTATTGATAATGTATGTTATTAGCGGTATTTTTTGTTCAGTTTATTAATAATTATTGGGGCATTTCATTTTAAGGGAGTCCCAATTAGCGAGAGATTAAAAAAAGTTTAGTTGCAGTCAGGTTTGATGTAACGTTTTGTAAATAGTTAGGTATTAAGATAATGTAAATAAATTACCGACTATATACTTACTCAAAAGATACATAGAACTTGAAATAAAAGTTGCGATTTAGTATTTTTTATGAATTAAAAAAAGTTGTGGTAATAAAAACACTTTTTTTGGATTCATCCAAGTTTATTAAATTAAATTTAATATTTACACTTAAAGAAAAATCTAACATTAGATGGACCTTTTGGACTGTAGTTGTGTAGTTTTACGGTACTTTTCATATACAAGTATTAAGAAAATGCAGTCGAATGTCAAAACGGGATGCTTAGCTAATTTGCCAATCGCTAACGCTTAGTAGCGTATCGTAGTTTTCCCTCTCTGTCACTCTTTCATATTAGTGCGACAAAGACAGTTAGCTTTCGTTTACGATTAACGATTAAGCGTTAGCGATTGGCAATATGTCTAAGCACCCAGTAATCAAATATTGTAAAATAAATTAAAATTTTCCACTCATATTTTAAAGACAAACGGGTCTTAATCGCGTAAATTTACGTTTGATTATATCCTGACGTTTCGGGCATGACGTTACACCCGTGGTCGCAGGCAGACTGGCGAGAAAATGTATCAACACCTTCGAGCTGCGCGGGTTTTTCGAACTACTTGCACTTAATCTTGATTATTCAATTCTAGGCTAGGGTTAAGACCCGTTTGTCTTTAAAATATGAGTGATAATCGTAAAAGTTTCAATCAATATAAAAATTTTCACTCTTCTACATTGAATTTTGTATAAAATATCAAAGCCTTCAGCGGGCGTAGGGCGGGGTACACGTGACGGCCGACGATCACGTTTGGTAAGGGCGGGTGCACACTGGACGTTACATAAAGACGTGACCGATTTAGCTGTTTGACTTTTAGTTTGAGGGGGTGACACTAGGCCTGAGACGATTTGGTTAGTATAGCCGGGAATTTTGGTTCAATGGAATATCGAAGGTTATTGTTCTCTAAGCTCTTCATTATAATGACATAGAGAAGTTACAGGTTACAGAGAGTTGTACAGTGAATGAGTACCAATTATCGATAGTCTCAGTACCCAATAGAAAAAACCCTTTGCTTATTTTATAATGACATTAAATTGAAAAACTGGTCTCCTGTGCCTGCAGGCTTAGCCAAGATGCTATTCAGCAATCGTATACGATAAGTGATAAGACTGATATCTAAGTCACGTGACCATAATAACGTATGGAAATGGTCATGCCACTTTTCGTTCAAATCTGTCATTCTCATATAGGTATATTCATCTATTTTTCCGAGCCTTCGGCTCCGGCTCTTGGCACTGATTAAGGCTGCTTATCCGAGTCTTTTAATACTTAAGTAAAACAAGGGAAGGGGTGGTCTTATCTATGTTTTAGCCTCCTTAAAACTGAATCAGTTTCAAGGAGGCACACACTTAATACGGTTGAGTACCAAATCCAAAAAGATGATGTCTAAATCAAAGTCGAATGATTCTTTATTCAAATTGGAACAGCCACAAACTCTTTTTGAATGGTATAAGTTTTTTTTTTATACCACGTCGGTGGCAAACAAGCATACGGCCCGCCTGATGGAAAGCAGTCACCGTAGCCTATGGGCGCCTGCAACCTCAGGGTGTCACATGCGCGTTGCCGACCCAATAAAAATAACGTTGGCACAACAAAGTGGCTCCACTCCACCTGATCGTAAGTGAAAAGTAGAACCCAAATCGCGGCGGCAACGAACAGGAGACAATCAGTAACCTGTTAGTTGCCACCGCCTTGCTGGCCCGCTAGATGCTGGTAAATACACCGGCTGACCCCGAAACACGGCAAACACGAAGGCAAGTCATTTCCCGGGCGTTTACACCGAATGTACGGTGGTAGCCAACCAGGCGGGTACTAGTAAAAATACCCTACCACCGGCTGAGAAGCTGGATACTCAGTATTTCCCTTAGTCGACTCCTACGACACCCACGGGAAGAGAGGGGCGGTGATAAGTTACACATAAAATTAAAACTACTTCCGGTTCTAAGTTCTAACCCTACGCTACCGACCCGAGAAGAACCGGTAAGAAACTTGGCGGGACTTTTTTTTTTCAAATAATCATAGGTGGCTAACATGCATCAAAAAAACTAAAACATAAAATAAATTTTATATTAATTGGGAATACTTATAATAATCATTAAAATGCTGAATTGGGAACCGTTTTGTAACACACTTTGTGAACTTTGTTTTTGTTTCTTTTCATTTTAAATGTGTATGTGTTTTTTGTAAAGGTGCATTTAGACCAAACGAGCATTCGCTCATTCTATCCCTCACTCTACGAAATCAACGAATTTCGACGAATCACGTTTTGTGTAACGAACGAATTTCATAGAGTGGGGGTAGAAGGAGCGAATGCTCGTTTGGTCTAAATGCACTTTTAAGTGTTGTCACAAATAAAAAAAACTTTCTTTCTTTCTATGATGATGATGACTGCTGAGTGCTGGACGAACCTCCCAAAGTGAAGGACTCTAACCTTCAGGCCAGTCGTCTGACGTCGTGACGTCAGCTCACGTTTAACAATGACGTGCCATCGGTCCTCAATAGGACACGTGACAAGGACGTCACGTTCCTCCGTATAAGGGGGAGGGGGGTATTGGGCTGTTATCAGTGTTATCACAGACTCGCGAGCTTAGGACCGAGACGGGCCTATGGCACTGGTCTCACAAAGAGACACGGCGATACTCGCCCGGCGGTGAAAGCTGATAGCTGGGCGAGTATCGCCGTGTCTCTTTTATTTACACTGGAGTGCGTATCTTTTGTTTGTGTTTATAGCCGATAGTTCATAGCTTAATAGCTCGCGGTGAGACCAGTGGGACTGGGACTTTCGAATATAAAACGAATGTGCAATGTCGCTGCTCCAATATTATAAAAGATAAGGTAGATAAGTAAGAATGAACATTTGACAGTTAAGAAATTAGCCATATATATTTAACGTTAAGACTATCGGAAAAATGGTGAGTCTTACCCTGATGTTAATAAGGATTAATCTGTAACTGTCAAAAGTTAGGATGAAATTTTGCACACGCTCTAAGTTCTGATGACAATACATGACTAGCTAAGTAACGTCTTCTACTTCTAAATCTAATATGGCGACCTTCCCAAGATAGCGGACTGGTAGTTTGAAAAAGTATATAGGTTTGCTGTCAGGAATACGAGAAAAATGGGTTTTTTTAGTTTTTTAAGCTATTATAAATATAAATAAATAGAGTGATTCAAGAGGTAGGTTGTATTGTACCCGTGCAAAACTGGTGTGGATCGCTAATACTACGAGTATACAGGGTGGTCCAAACCTTGACGTCAAAAAATTTTTTTTAGATTCCTCACGTCATGAGCTATCAGAATATACCCCATGTATGTTAGCCGATTTTTTGTAGTTTTCGAGTTATGAATTTTTGAAAATTTTTTTTTGAGAAATTCTGGAATGAAGAAATTTATTAATAAAAAAAAAGTTTTGGGTTTTTTAACTAGTTTCTTTTTATAATAGTATTACTACAAATAAAGCATTTACTGACAAAAAAATTAGAGTCCTCACTTTGATACAAGTAGGATAAAAAAATACTAAATTCAAAATTAAAACACTAAATCAAGTAGTCGGTCAAATAAACTTAAAAAAAAGCTTCTAAATTTTTAATTGAAAAATAAAGAAAAATTTCGTCTGTTTTGTTGTTCTTATCAATAAACAAAGACAGAAAATACCACGCAACTCAATTTGTGTAGTTATTCAAGTCAGTTTTTACTACTTTAAAATTTTAAGCTTTTTTAAGTTTACTTGACCGACTATTCCGAAAAATTCTCATCATTAAGTATCACTTTTTTTTGCTTTTACGAAGGCTCAAGGTCTAGGGCGGTCTTTAGAATACGAAAATTCCTTGTTTTATTTTTTTATTTACGTACATTAATGGTATTTTGAGGCATTTTTAGCGTAAAATTTTGAATTTTGGTTTTTTTTATCCTACTTGTATCAAAGCGAAGACGCTAATTTTTTTGTCAGTAAATGCTTTATTTGTAGTAATACTTTTACAAAAAGAAACTAGTTAAAAAACCCAAAACTTTTTTTTTTATTAATAAATTTCTTCATTCCAGAATTTCTAAAAAAAAAATTTTCAAAAATTCATAACTCGAAAACTACAAAAAATTGGCTAACATACATGGGGTATATTCTGATAGCTCATGACGTGAGGAATCTAAAAAAAATTTTTTGACGTCAAGGTTTGGACCACCCTGTATAATATAGATCAGGTCAGTGCAAGTAAATCCGGCATATTTTATTTTGATGGAAAATGTCATATGCGTCTTATACTGTTCAGTTAGTGTCGGAAATCAGTTGATAGATGGACTTTCCTGATAGACGGTCTTATCAAATTGACCTTACTATATTCACTTTGAAGAAACGTTTAGATTTAGGCGACACAACAATGATAAAAATGAGAGTTGTTGTTGTCAAGCGATTGTAATTACACTATCGGTTATAACATTAATTATATAAGTGTAATCCGAATTATAACATGACTGTCAAACGCACGCCACAGTATGCGTACTTATGAGGTTTCTATATGTATTAATAATTACGGTCTGTCACGAGTTCACGTGAACCGTACACGGGACTAGATGGTGAATGAATCCTTTGTACCTACTATGATGTTGCTATTAACATTATTTTACGTAAGTTTTGTAGAACTAATCTATTTTTTTAATAAGTAGTTTGGTTTGCGTTTACATTACTACATTTTTTGGCGGGATATTCATAGAATCATGGCATGATGTTACCTAACTAACTAATTTGGCTCAGGGACCCAAAGAGGATCTTGGCGTCCGAAACGAGAGCACGCCATCTGTCTCGATCCTGCGCAACTTCTTGCCAGTTATTGACTTGAAGATGTCGCAGATCTGCCTCCACTGTGTCCTCCCAGCGGTAAGGTTCGAGAAATATTATTTGAACGACTGTTATCTTACTTATGACCTTTTGTTTTGCGTTAACACTTACTAGACAATCAGCAGTCGAGCACTTTTCTGTTGTTAACGACGCAAAACAAAAGGTCGTAAGTGAGATTGGGTCGCCCGACCGGGCGGCGGCCAGTCGGTCGGCCCTCGCATGCTCTCTTGGCAGCACGATCCTCTCCCATTTTGAGCAGGGTGCTTAGCCAAGTTGCTAATCGCTAGCGCTTGCTAGCGCATCGTAGTTTTCCCTCTTTGTCGCACTAATATGAAGGAGTGACAGAGAGGGAAAACTACGACGCGCTAGCAAGCGCTAGCGATTAGCAACTTGGCTAAGCATCCAGGTGACCGAACCAGCGAAGACTGTGTGACTTTATTACGCCGATGATGTTGGGTTCGGCCATTAGCTCCTGGATCTCTATGTTTTTACGGATCCTCCATTTTCCGTCGTCTCTTTTCACAGGTCCCAGGATTCAAGATGTCTCAAGATATTTATTAATTTAAGACATTTTGTATGTGAAGTATCATCTTCATCATCATCATCATCATCTCAGCCATAAGACGTCCACTGCTGAACATAGGCCTCCCCTCTGGACCTCCACATGTACCGGTTAGATGCGACCTGTATCCAGCGTGTCCCGGCGACCTTCATAAAGTCGTCTGTCCATCTTGTGGGTGGACGTCCTACGCTGCGTTTGCCTATCCGTGGTCTCCACTCGAGCACTTTTCGACCCCATCGACCATCTGCTCTGCGTGCAATGTGGCCTGGGTATTTCTCAGAGCGTCAGAGAAGACAACCAAAACCAACTTCAAATCATTCAGCCACTTCCAAAAAAACGTGACCAGATGAATGAGATGTCCGTTTACGCTCTGAGAAATGCCCGCCTGCCCATTGCCACTTCAGCTTACTAATCCGGAGGGCTATGTCAAACATAGCCCTCCGGATTAGTAGATCCCTCCTATACAATTTACTAAAATGTAGGTTATCCAATTACTCTTTAGTTACCTAACCTTACATAGCCTCGCGACTAGACCGAAAGGTGACGGGTTCACGCTGCACGTGTGGGGGGGGGGGGGGGGGTGTCACGGGGCGGGTGTCACGTTCCTAAGGGTTGGTACACACTTACCTACGTCATATGAAATGAAGGTCAATATTGACGAAGCTTGAAAATTTTTAGCAGGTATATCTCTACTTATCATTCTATTTATTTTAAGGGACACTGGCATAGTATGCAGGGTGAAAATTCTCTTTCGTAACTAATGCGGAAAAGTAAACTTTGCGCACGCTGCGCGTGCCTAAATTTCTCTTTTTAAGGCACTTGTTATGAAAAAATTCGTTCGATACACGTGTAAAAACTTCTTTTTAACTCTGGTGATTGTCGCCCTCGTTTCACTCGGCCTCCAACTTTCACACTCGTCGAAAAAATTTTTTTTTGTACTTGCATCGAAATGTACTTTTTGGGTCAGTGAAGGCAGCTACCAGAGCCAAAGTAGCTACGCGAAAATGGTCTTAGCAGAACTTACCTCAATTTTGAATCAATTAAGATTGGCGATTACAGATTTTGGAAAAAACATACAGTGTGCGAGAAAATGGTCATTCTTGACGTACTTTTTTTATGCCAATCGATCCTGTTTCTGTTCAGAATCAAAAACTTTTATGGGACGAAAAAACAAACATACTTTTATTCTACCGACGGTTTTCCTAGGCTTAATAACGCCTTAAATAATAACGAACATTTTTACTGACATTTTTAAGACAAATGGGTCTTAATCGCGTAAACTTACGTTTAATAATATCCTGACGTTTCGGGCAAACGTAAGTTTACGCGATTAAGATCTGTTTGTCTTTAAAAAATGAGTGTTCATCGTGAAGGTTTACGAGTAAATCAATATATTTTTACTGACGGTTTTGAAGTTTTAGAACTTACATCAAATTTTAGATTACTTCCTTTAATACTATACTTCAAAAATGTTGTAAATCTGAATGAACAATGCTAACAAGTGACACGTGACTCCGCCACCCGGGGTTACTAAATGACACCTCCCAAATAGCAAGTTACCGTAACAAGTTGATTATATTACAATAGTTAGGACAACAATAGTTATTGTTTCAGAGCTGAGACCTAGTTACTTAGGCTTTTGTAATAAGTCTAATTGAGGACTTAACCTCTCATCATCATCATCATCATCATCAGCCTATGATAGTCCACTGCTGGACGTAGGCCTCTCCCATCAACTATGCGTATAAACGCATTAGGAGGTAAATGCCTACAATCGCCACGCTGGGCAAGCGGATTGGCGATCGCAGTAATGTGTCCACTATGATGACGCTGCTGCCCATCACCAATATTGATCAAATAGTGGTCAGTGACACTTCAATCCCTTAGTCGACTCTTACGACACCCGCAGGAGGAGTTGGGGTGGTGACAAATGTATTCTTACTGCCGTCACCACACGGCACTCAACCTCTAGTGTGCCACAAATATTTTCTTCCAATAGTTTTCTCGTACGTGGATTCCCGTTCTGGTATGAATCAATCGCTTCGTTCGGGCTTCAATGAACGCCCTCGCTGAAAATATATGATTTTGATCCCTTCATGAATATATGCAATAATAGTAGATATATTCAATAATAGTAGATATATTCCCATAATCTACTATTATTGCATGCAAAGATACCTCAATAAATGAAAACAAGTTAACAAAGTAGCGCGTTACCAGAGATAGACAACGGGCGGTCTTATCGCTAAAAAGCGATCTCTTTCAGACAACCTTTAACTATCTCTACTTTTGCTATTGTTTACGGTTTGAGGTAATATTAAAAACACACGCTGTATTCACGGTGTCCACGAGGAAAAGGGAAATTGTAACCTTGTATTTCTGAGGCTAAAAGATGCATATAATGTTTTTTTTTATTTATTTCATGTGATGAGACACTAAGGTAAATTACATGAAAAATAACTTTTTTTAAATTTATTTGAGTATTTTTACAATAAAAACAGGTTTAAAACTAATTTTTTTACTATAATTCTTTGCGAAGATTTAGAAGGTGTTTAGGATAACCGCGTATTAGTATTTCCAAACTTAATTAGCAACAACACAACAATGCGTTCAAATTTGTACTTACTAAATAATAAAAAAAAAAAAAATTCAGGAATTAATAGTACATTACTATAGAGGACGGGAAACGAAGGGTTACAGGCCAAGTAGATATATCTGGCCGAAGGAACTGAGGCCAGATAGGGATACGCGGCCTGTAACCCTGTTTCTCGCCGAGATTTGTATAGTGCTTTTCTCAAACTTGCCATGAAATAAAACGAACTGATTTCGCCGAACCATACTATTTCATTTGTAAATAAACCATAGTACAGTATCGTAAAACATTTAAAAAAAACATTCGCGCCAAACTTTTTTTTAATCTGTTTGAGGTATCCTTTTACCTGTTGGTATAGACATTAGTTCTTAGGTTATTTTTTTTTTCTGTGGCTGAATGTCAAGACATAGTGTCACAATTTGACGTTTCAAAACAAAAGACAGTTTGTTTGCAGTCCTAGGTGTGAAATAAATACATGAAATCTCTTTACATATCATCTTAGCATATGCCACCGGATACATAGTATTTCCGGGTTTAATTTAAAGTAAGTAACATCAACATTCCGTAGCAAGTTTGAGAAAAATATAATTGTCTCTGAAACTATTCCGAATCCAGCAAACATGACATTTTAGTATCTAAATACGATTATAATCACACCAATAAAATCATTCCCTTTCCCTATGGGCAATTGGGTACCTTGTATCTATAAAGTGTGCGTCCATGATGTATCACACACACACATCACATCATCAGCCTATAATTAGTCCACTGCTGGACAGAGGCCTCTCCTATTACCTAAGCGTACGGAAGCATTAGGAGGTAAATGCCCATAATCGCCACGCTGGGCAAGCGGGTTGGCGATCGCAGAAGTGTGTCCACTCCACTTATGATAATGCTGCTGCCAATCATCAATTTTCAATAAATAAATGGCCAGTGTCACGTCGAATCCCTTATTCGACTCTTACGACACCCACGGGAAGAGTTGGGGTGGTGACAAATGTATTCGTACTGCCGTCACCACATGGCTGCGATTAGAAATATAATTGTCTTTGAAACTATTCCAAATCCAGCAAACATGACATTTTAGTATCTAAATACGATTAGAATTACACCATTAAAATCATTCCCTTTCCCTATGGGCACCTAGTATCTATAAAGTGTGCGTCCATAGTGATAAGATAACATTAAGCCCTTAGTTGCCAGGTTTGCAAATATCGCACTAACAGGCATAGAGCAGAGTTCGCTGCAGCATGTCGCAAGCAACCTTGCACTGCGTTGCAACAACTCTTGCGCACTCAATCGTAGATCGCTTTGAGGTTATGTTACTTGGCAAATTCTGGCATACCTTACATTAGTATGTAGTACTTGAAGCTTAATACTGAATTCGTCGGTAAGTTGGTTTGGTTTAGTAAAATTTATACTACTGAAATGGTTGTGTATGGGTGGATTTTTATTTTGTTGTAGTTTTTTCAAACTTTCCAAATTTGAATTTTTTATATTTTTTCTAGCAGAAAAAAGGTGTCCCGAAAATTCCATACATTTTTTTGACTTCCACTGAGTTACGGTTGAAGAAAGTGTATGAAAAATAGTAACTCAATGGAATTTTTTTTTGGGACACTTTTTAATTTCTATCAGAATCGAAAAAGCTCGTGATTCTCAGTAGAAAAAAATGTAAAAAGTCCAAATTTGGTAAAATTAAAAAAAACGACAACAAAATAAAAATCCGCCCGTATTACGCCATAAGGGTGTTTTCAAATTAGTTACCGATACCTTAGGGTATACATGTGTTTATGATAACGAAAAAATTTCTCTATGGGACTCATATGGAAATCTTAAAAAATGGCCTTTCCATACAAAGCGATCCCCCTGGCTGTACAAAATTTTATGGAGTGTTTTTTTTTTCGATATGAGTTCCACAAGGAAATCTTTTCGTTATCATGAATACATGCGTAGCCTAAGGTATCGGTAACCAATTTTAAACTACCCAGTATATGTACAAAGCGTATATATTTTATATTACCTATCTCAACATAAGCTGGAAGCTGAAATTTAGGGAAATAGGTATTTTCGTAGTTTTAGGGCTGCTAGTTCCAGTTTTGATATATTTTATCTTATTTTTTCTTTGTTCACCGCCTTGCGCTGTATTCTGTCGTGAATATTTTACCGAATGGTCTCATCGGCAGATCAACGCTGATTT
>JALPQI010024580.1:0-12087 GCA_025490895.1 Thaumatotibia leucotreta
TCTTTGTAACCGCTGTACAAAGTATTTGAAAAACGATTACGTAATAGAAACAAAAAGTTGGGACACTTTTTTTCTTCTAGTAGGATCGAAAGAGCTCGTGATTCTGAGCAGGAAAAACATAAAATTTACCTGTTTCAGAAAAATAAGTTTTTGGATCTCTTCTCGCGAAAATGCCCACCTACACTACCGCGAAAATCGAAATTCGTAAATTTCGAGGATTTTTCTCTGTCACTCAAACGAAGGCGTCATTAGAGTGAGAGACAAATCCTCTAAATTTATTTAGGGCCTGAGTTTCGGGCAGACTCACGCGAATCTGTTTACACGATTAAGACCCGTCAGTCGTTAAAATGTGAGTGATAATCGTGAAAGTTTAAATCAATATGTTTATATGACGTTTCCATACATTTAGGGTCTGGTATTATATACCCCACCTCATATGCGGGCATTTTTACTTTTTGGGGTACCCAATAAGCGCGAAGTTAAAAAACCTTAATTTCAGTCAGCTTCGTAACGACAATTAAGTACAATATCTTTAGGATGATAAACTCGATCGGCGTTTTTATATTATAATATGGCTTATAGTTTGTAAAATGAACACCAAAACCGAGATATTATTGCTTAATTGTTGTTACGAAGCTGACTGAAATTAAGGTTTTTTTAACTTAGCGCTAATTGGGTACCCCGAAAAGTAAAGATGCCCATGTCGAAGGTTAAAGGTGATAAAAGTAAGGGTTTTTTTACAAGTATTAAAATGTATATTTCCATAAATTTCTGTCAGATAAAAAGTCGGCAAATTCAAAAACGTAGAAAATTTGATTTTGTCGCTTTTTCTCATGATTGGACAGAGGATAATTCATGCATCGAGGCTTGGTATATTTGAGATAAGTAATGATCACTTGGTATAATAATGGTTCGATATCAGAATACCTGCAAACAACAAAAATCTAAAATTAGAAAAAACTATTCTCTTTTCGATTTTCTTTGTTCACGGAAGCCGCAGTTATGTGAATTTAAAAAGCAGCAAATTAATAATTTAAATAGTATAATTTTGCATATTCTTGCTGACGCAAATTGATACTAGGGATTCCCATCATTATAGGTACACGGGGGTGATCAAGTGGCCATAAATATCCGTACACTATTGCCAAGGCGCTACGATACATAGTCCAATATTTATGAGCACCTGGTATTGTATATATATATATATATGATGGCGATTGTACCTAGTAAGATATGTTATCTTCATATCTGCAACGTTTTTATTTCGTATCCATAATATACCTGTTGATATTATCACGGGTAAAATTGCGCTTTTTTAATAGTTGGAACAGTACTAATATTAAATAATTTAATCTCATCTGTATGCTTAGCACATGATTGGTACGTCAGTATGTCGCCGCGAGATAGATTTTCTATCTTTTACTAAGTATATCAATAAAAGAGGGGATAATTTATCTCTCGGCGACATAATGTCACACTAATCATGTGCTAAGCCTCCTGGTCAAGTACAAGTGATAACAATAATATTATTTACGTCTTTCAACCCTAAAAATAAGCTTGTTAAATTTAAAAAATTGGTAATAAAAAAGTAAAAGTTAATCTACTTAAAATAAAAACAGTACAGAGTCGTTCACTTTTTATGTCACTCGTTGCCATAGTTACGTTCTCCTGGGTCACCTTTAAAATAGCATTAAAATTGACAAAACTTTGAATTTTTTGACAGTGATATGGCCCTTCCAAGGTGGGTCAGCCTATTGCCAAGGCATTAATCATGAATTCATGATAATAGGCTTTCTTCTAGAAAACTATTCAACTGCTGTCCCCTGGATGACGTGACAGAATAAGAACAAAAAAATTGGTTGACCCGTGCAAATCCCTTTATTATTTGACATAAAACTAAAAGTAAAAAATACATACCTATAATGAGTATTTATAGGTAAGGGGGTAAGAGTATACTATAATCCCTTAATCATAAACGTTAATATTCCCACTGTTAAAATATATTTTGTCTCTTTCTAACAAACACCATTGTCAAAGTGACGGATAAAGACAAAAGACCGACCACGTGATACATTTATAAAAGTACATTATTTTAGTTTTAAGCTGCGTATTGAGATTTGTAATTATTTTATAATAATAACAACGAATTTTAGCCATTCGTCATAGAGACAAATTGATATGTAATCTGGAAATTATCTATTTTGTAATAATAATATAAGCGGTAAATACCATCCTAAAGATTTACCTATATAGAACTTTCCAACTTCCTAAAGATAACACAATTTTGTTACTAAAAATACTAGTATTTACGTACGTTAATAATTTTGATCTCGTAGAATTCGATGTAACCTATTATAAAACCTAAGAAATGTATAAAATTCATTATAAATATTTGTGATACGTAATTCTCAAACTAAGAAATCACTTTAACGTTTTATGAAATGCAACACTCCTTGATACCTAGTATTGAATTAGACCAGAAGTCCGAGTGTAGGTAATAAGTTATAAAAAACGTCTCGATCGCGTTTACGTTTTCATCGTCAATTTCATACAAATGACGATGAAAACGCAAACGCGATCGAGACGTTTTTTATAAGTTATTACCTACACTCGGCCTTCTGGGTGCTTAGACAAGTTGCCAATCGCTAACGTTTATCTATACGCATGCCTAGTTAATAGGAGAGGCCTACGTCCAGTAGACTAACATAAGGCTGATGATGTGAGTTTTGGTGGTCAACCGACGATTTGTCTTACCTCGCAAGTCATTTACCCCACATTACTTATAATTTGAGTGAATTTGAGTGTTAATAAGGTGTTGGAAGTGAAGTAAAAAGCTCAAATTGTAACTATTGCTCACGTCGAACTGTGGCCAGTAGATTTTGTACCCGCACCGTTGACTTCAACCACGCTTGAGACAGCTATTGTATATTATCGTATAATATAATAATTAATTAATGTACTCTGTATGTTAAAATTAGAAATTATGATATTAGAAGGCTCATAAAAGAACTGTGTAGTTTTTCCTCGTAAGACCAATGCACATTTTCTTTAAATAAAATGTTGAATCCTGTTATATAAATAAAAAGTATGTTTACATTGGGGGCTATAATACTTAGTTTGTAAAACTTATTGAAATAAAAATAACTTATAACGATTTCTCCAAGATCCCGACCAACAAGCCACTTCTATTAAAAAAATATAAACCTTCGATTAAAAAAAACCAAAGTCGGTTCACGATTCTCGGAAATATCGAGTAGGTATGTTACTTACAAAAAAAATCTGTCGAATCGAGAACCTCCTTTTTCGTAGTCGGTTAAAAAGAAATGGCTTTTTATTATTTTATGAAATAAAAAATCTATTGAACGTATGGGGTCTTATGAGGATATTTAGGCATGTTTTGTGAAAATAATACAATAAAATTGTGGGTAATTATCAGTGATCGGCACCATGCCACACTGTGTGGTTCCTATAGTAACTTTAAAATAAACTTTATTTATTATGTCATGTTTTTGTTTCAAAAATTATGTTCGACTGTGTGTAATACAATAGTAGTAAGTAAATAAAAAAATATCCGCCATGTCCGTATCGTATATTTCGTTTGCTTGAAATACCGCCGTGTAGTAAGTGGTGCCGATCACTGGTAATTATATCCTGTACTATTTAGTTTTAACCTTAAGATGATTGTGACAAGGTTCCTCTTCAATCAGTAAAAAAACTCGCTGGTCGTGTGTTATAAAACATAAAAATCACTTAAATCATGTAAGTTAGATTTTATAAAAATATAATATTTGTAATTACTAATTAGGAAAGTAATGCTTCGCGAGATTTTATAGAAATATTTTCCGTATAAGGTTCACAAAGTAAGATATACTATATACGTGTATACCTAATTAAATGTTTAAACTCATTTCAACTATCTTATTGCGATAGTTACTCATGAAATAAAACTATTTTAACGGATCGCGTATATTACTTTCACCTGTAGACCACGATCCCTGTAAAGTGTTCGAAACGTCGGGATGTATTTAAATTTAATTAATATACGCTATATAGTCCGTTAAAATAGTTTTATTTCAACATAATAGTTTTGCGGACATGTTATAAAACCATAATTTGTGACCCAATTATAAATCAAACATTTTCTTACAAAGGTTGTTAAGTTGCAACTATCGCATTCCAAAGGTTTCATTCCTTAAGTTTATATGGAAAAAATAAAGTCACCGCCAATAGAATTTGAGAACAATGTAAACAAACCGTTCAAGGAAATATCCGTAATCTAACACTATTTTATATGTAATGTTTAGGATAATGTAACTGTAAGATTTCATTAAATTAACACATGGATTTAGCAGTATTCAATGATGCAGATTGGAAATGAAACACATATTTAATACAAGTTTTGTTTACAATTACATTTTTCTCAAATTCTATTAATCTTTTGGACGCCAACGACTGATATAATGGCACCGCAGGTCAACGCCAAAGACCATAAGACCTGGTCTACAGAGCAATATAAACCTCCACCAGCTTGCGTAAAGTTCACATTTAGATTTGACATTTTATTGACGTGGCGTCTGAGTAACAGCTTTTGTATGTGAAGTGGCGTCAAAAGGTTAAAGGCGACTTTATAGTATTTCCAACTTGCCGTTTATTTTGGCATTTTGTATTGTCTTATATACGTAGTACTGTCGCCATCAGATACCTATATCGGAGCCGCGGTGACGATATCTGAACATGCACTCTTAACTCCATCACAATAGAGGGGTGATCAGATATTTATGAGTATCCTGGCCACTCCGATATATCTGATGGTCACGTTATGTAGTTCATAATGTAAATAAACAAAATTCATCCTTAAATGTGTAATTTTTATATACCTATTTAAATCGACAACTATTAAGATGTATAGTTTTTTCCAGCATAATTAATGTGTACCTGAGTTGTTCCACACTTATAAATATCACTAGAAATACCAATCGTCAGTAGAGTCTAAACCAACCAAATATACACACGTAGCTTATGTGACTTTCCATAGCATTACGTCTTGGCACATGAAATACGTTCGCAGATATGATATTTTTACGTTAATACTATTAAATTTTAATATTTTAAACTAAAAATATACGTGAACTCAAGGTATGGTTTCAGGTTCGAAATAAAATTGAGATTGTGTTCCAAAAGTGCATGATTAATTGATTATGGAATAATGCAAGTTTTTAGGTTTGTTTCTTTTTTTATTCTACTGACGAATGGTATACATATTTATGGAATCACATCTCGGTAACTTGTTTGTACATACGTTTGTATATCTACAAATAATTTGCCATCTTAGTAAAACGTCCCTCTACGTCGCTTATAGATACTATGGACGGACGTTTAGTTAGACAATTCGAAAAAATCCAATCCCGGGATAACCAAGTTAGCGACGAAGTAGAACGTTTTACGTAAAAGCCTCACATATCCTCGGATGAAAATCAAAACTCACCATAAAAACCGTCACTACTCTTAGCAACCTCGTATGTACGTCAGTACTGAATCAGAATTGACATACGAGCTTTATTTCAAGTAGGTTTGTTACTTACCTCCTTATTCATAAAAGTCTGCTAACTTAACAAGCCGCTATGTATTGTTTGTCCCTTTTGCTCTTATAGACACATTGTTAAGACCGAAAGGGAGAAACAATTATTACAGTAGCGGCATCGTAAGAAGTCGTTTTTGACAGCTCACAATAGTGTTGAGAAACGCTCGATTTTACCGTCGTAAAATTTTCAGTCAAGTGCGAAAGGGCGTTAGATCTGGTACTTGCCATTGAAAAAGTTTAATTAAAAAAGTGTTAGGTAATCCGAATTAAAAAAGTGTTTGGTAATCTTACTTAGAATCATTAGCAGGCAGCGAAACTTTGGAGCCGGTGACGTCATAATGACGTAAAGTCGCATTTAGGTAAGATGTTTTATAGGACGTATAGGACGTGACCTCTATAAGCAAAATTCATAGCAAACCACTCCCAACCCACGTTGGCAAACTTGCGTGCTGCTAGCTCAGAGTGCAATGTAGATATGCCAAATAGAGAAATGCCGTATATACAGTATATAAACTCACTAAAACCATTTATTAAAATCAGAGCACGTCTAGGTGATAAATAACGTAGTTGTATATAAATTATTATTCTACGAAAAATAAAATTATACGTGATTTTATAATTGAATTTGTAATTATTATGTGCTTACTATTATTTTAACATAATTTTATTTTTTTATTTATTTTTATGATGTAACTAGTAAGTGATTTGGTGTTAATACTAGCTTATGTGAATAAATACATTGAATTGAATAACAATTATGACATTTATCTGGTTGTCAAGTTCCACACAGTCTGTAAAGCCGCGTATCCACCGGGCACACGGGCTCGCGAGGACCTGTCGAAACCATGACAAACTTTTAGAAAATATGTGCGTACCTACTATTATAGCAATTATTCGTACCTCCATAAAAAAAGGTTTACTTATTTATTTCGATTGACGTATCGGTAAATTGCAGCAACAGCAGTAACATCACTATTCCGTTCAGGCAACAATGAAGTTTGACATTTGCTCCATTATACCAACTGTCAAATTTTTACAGAACTTCATGTGCAAACAAACGTCAAAAACGACTTCTTACGATGCCTCTACTATAGCGGCTTGTTAAGTTAGCAGACGTTTATGAATAAGGGGGTTAGAGTTTTGCTTGTCAACCAACGATATGAGTTGCGTAAAGTACATGGAAAACGTTGTAGTTTCAGAGACAGTAGTACTTTATGCAACAGTGATATAGGTAATAAAGGTTCTTAAAGTAGGAGGGTCGCTGTTTTAAAACGAGACGTAGTCGAATTTTGTAATAATGGACCGAGAATTTCTAGAACCAATTACCTACTTATATGCAGTTACACGAACAGTGGACACAGAAACGTATTTTTGCTATTTTTCTAAGATGCTTTGTGTATGTACTTCGGTAGCTAATTTTGAATCGTAACTTATGTTATACTATCACATCTATATTTTACCTACATGTCTATTTATTTCCATCATCTTACCTTTTTTCCTCCTAAATTACTAGTCTGCGAATTACGTACCGCAGCGTGGGTATGGGTAGGCCCCCCACAAGGTGGTGATGACCTGGTGAAGGTCGCAGGCGTCCGCTCGATGCGGGTGACACAGGACCGGTCATTGTAGCAATCTTTGGCGGAGGCCTATGTTCAGCAGTGGACGTCTTTCGGCTTACATAATGATGATGATGATGAGTTACCTGCGCACGCAGTGCATCCCAAAACGATGGGACATGAAGGGAAAGTACCTTAAATATCGTAGATACGATATTTTGCTGTTAGGGCTACCGGTATCCGTGTTACCCGCAGACACGGGTACACGAATCCTTAACACCGGCGGTACTAAGAACCCGAACGACACGAAACGCCAAGAAACGTTTCCACTTAGAAACGTTTCCAAGTTAGAAACGTTTCCAAGCTTGAGTCTTGTGGATCCATTGCAATGGAATATCCGAAAAGCCTATGTTTTTTTAGTAAAAAGTCAGAAACAAAACAATACCTACCGAAAAATTCGAAGTTTTTTACGAATTACGCAGCTAGAAATTTTCTTTGTTAGTGGTTAAATGCGGTTCAATACTTTGTTCAAATATAAAACCGATGTTTATGAACCTATGTTTTAGATTGCCAATGCCACTACACATTGAGGGCGGATCAGACACGGGTATTCGTGTCTTAATTACACGGTTCCTAATTACACGTTCCAAACGGGTAAGAAACCCGTTTCCCGGTAGCAAAGAAACGGGTACACGGAAACGGGTACACGAAACCCGGACACGACCGAGAGCCCTATTTGCTGTCATAAGACTTAATTCTGCATTACTTAACAGCTTTCTTAAAAATATTTGCCTCAGGGAATCGAACAGACTCAAATGTGAAAAAATTAACACCTGTTTTTATGATGCCAAGAGAGCGTCCACCTAAATAAATTATTCTTGTAATGTGACATTATCTTAAACGGAAGGAATAGGGTAGGGTAACAATACTAGGTTTAATTAATAAAGGTGCAAGAAAATTATTTATTGTTGTTCATATCGTACCTCTAAAAATAGCCAGTTGTCATATAAAATCTTTGAATGTAGGTAGGATTTATTACTCGCTATTAAAATAAGGTCAATCTCTTTGTACTAAAATGGTCTATCAACAATTTTTAGAGTAGGTACTTTTCTTTCATGTCCCGTAATCTTGAGATTAATTATTCCGGTAAAACTATCACCGATCGACATGACAATGTTATGTTTAAGTATCTAGGTTCGAATTCGAATATCAAAAGGTTCTAGATTACAAATTAAAATATAGAATTTCACTTGTCATAAATAGATATTGCATAGGCCTTACGAGGACAGCAAGTTTTGTCATGTGTTTTTAAGTTTTGTTAAATAGTATTTATTTTAAGTATAGGGTGACAATATCGAAATTTCTCAAAATTACAAATTTTCTTCGTCAATTCCATTGTACGAGTAAGTGTAAGTCAGGTGTGCTTTTGCTGGCAGAACCAATAGGTGGCACCTCAATAAAAGTTTGAATGTCACATATTGGGAGTTTGAAATATTAACACTCAGTCCTAATAAATGTCAGAAGGCGGAGTGTAGATAATAACTTATAAAAAACGTCTCGATCGCGTTTACGTTTTCATCGTCAATTTCATACAAATGACAATGAAAAAGTAAACGCGATCGAGACGTTTTTTATAAGTTATTTTATTACCTACACTCGGCCTTATGCCTGTCTTAAAATTATGCAAATCATTTACATATAAGCGAATTATTTCAAAGTTGGGATATGAAGCATTAAAGGCACATACATTTATCATCGTTTAAATGCCATAATAGTTGATTTTACCTTATCGATGGCAATTCAAATCATGATGACCATTATTGGTAGAGCGTCGGGTACTAGTACCTACTTCCACCGTAAGGAAGGTGGAAGTAGGTACTAGTACGGACTAGGACTAAGGATTATAAGACGGCAAAATATATACCTTTATTTTAACGTAGAGGGGATAAATAAAAAACATGTAAGTACTATTAAAATTTGTAATTTATTCGATGCCTCAAAATAATACGAACATAAACATATTGGATACCCAATAAATAAAATTACAAACAAAATCAACAACTCAATGAACGTAAATTTATTACATAATTATATTATTATTCACAGTTATTTTCTATCACTTATAGCTTAATATTACATTTACTTATATTATAACAAAAGGCGTTTGTAGTTAGTATGGTTTAAATTAAAAAGCTGCGATCATTTACTATTTATTTTATCCCTATGTGAGGTGCAACTTTTGAAGAACTAAACATTCGTTTGATTTGTAAAAAGCAATACAGTGGCTAGGATTTTTTCACTAAACACTAAACTCATGAGATTAGGAGAAACTTCAAAGTTATATTACATTTATTTTACCTCGTAACGGCTTGTCCATTCATCACGTCATACGTTTTTAGCCTATTTTAGACCCTCCCATCCCCCACAGTGATATTAGGTGATATTTTCAAATCTGGTTTTATTTAAAAAGTGTTTTAAAAAAAAGTATAGATTTTTTACTAGCTTTACTTAATGCTGTTCGACAGAGTAACAAAAAATTACACGTGATTTGTCCCATGACTATGGTTATAATTGATGATTTTTTCTTGAACCCTCCCCCTATACAGTACGTGCTTAATGGACAAGCCCTAATTGCATTTGCCACGGGTTACCTTATGAACATTTTTTCTTACTAATGTAAGAAATGCCGTGCCGTGCATTGCCATTTCTCCTTATTAATCATTGTTCTGCGGATACACTCAACATTTCGTATTTAAACTACCGTAAAACCACCTAACTATGGTCCAATACTGTAACTACTGTCCACAATTTCAACTCCTAAATAAGCATCAATCCTAAACTTATTTTTGACTTTGTCTCAGTTTTTTATTATCCTTTTAAACGCCTTCTCGCATTAAATTGTGACGCCAGTATCTTTACTAATGAACAACGAAAATAAACCTTATCTGTCAGCAAGACAGTTACTTTGACAGTACGATGGCCAGCTTAGTGGCTGCTGGCGTGGTAGGCAGGACAACACACGGCCATTTTAGGCAGGCGTCATTGATTCAATACATATTTGCTCCGCGCGAAGAGATCCGCGCGGGCGGTCCGCGTGACGCAGGAACCAGCCTTAGTGGTTCTTGGCGTTCAAAAGATTAATTTAATGAGGGGTTTTTGCTTATGAATATCACGATTAATGTTACAATTACACCCAAGAGATGATATTCGATTAAGTTTTATATCATTGTTGGTAGCGTTTGAACTATAGTTAAGGTCTGTGCGGGTAAGTCCGGTATATTTTATTTTGAAGGAAAAACCGTCATATGCGTCTTATACTGTTCAATTAGGGTCGGAAATCAGTTGCTAGACGGACTTTCCTGATACTATGAGGCTGATAGACGGTCTTACCCGCATTGACCTTAGGTGGTTTTAAGGTAGGTATGTATTACACAATTTCAGTGTTGCACACTAATAAAGAGTCCATCGGGTATTTTTAAATAACCACGCAAAATGAGTAATCATGGCAACGAAAGACAAGAAAAATATGATAAATCCATATTTTTGTCTTTATTTATGAAGCACTGACCTTGGAAAATAGTACGGCTAATTTGTCACTTGCTTAAGTATAGGTACAATATACAAGTAATAAGTTGATATAAATTGGTGCAAAGAAAAGAAATCTCTTATTTTTATTACACTTTGTAATTAATGGCAACAGTAGGTAATGTAAAAATTGATTTAGCCAAATGTTTATTAACCTAGATAGGGTGATCGAGTTATCACGAATTTGGTTGTACCAAATAGATCAACAACTTAAATAAACATGAGTGGCGTAACTTAAAATTAAATCTTTTCTAATTCAATATTATCAATAATAGCCTAATTGCGAATGACAAATAAAGAATGTACTATCCAAGTATCATCAATTTATTATAGCTATATTACCTATATTATATATTTATATATATATTGAAACCATGGGCTATAAATATAATAATTTATATTTTCAGTACAGATGGTGCTTTTTTATGCGCTAGCGTGAGAAGTGGTTCATTTTTTCGATGACAATAACGTATAAGGTGCAAAGTGAAGGTTTTTTGATAAACGTGCGAAAAAGAAATTCGTAACCCGTGTCGTTAGAACGGTGATAAAATAAAACGACGGTGTTTTAATTTATCACCACTCGTTTCAAACTTAATGTTCGCACTTGTATATCGTAATTTACTATTCTATAATACCTTATCCTTTTTATATATTTACCAAACACTGGTACTATTATGACTGTTTTAAAAGTAAATACAGGCGAAAAATTTTTAATAAAAAATCTAAAATAAAATAATATAAAATCGGAATAAAGTTACAGTAAAATAATATGCATAATATAAAGCGTACAATAATATGTACATAATTATATTGTTGTAACATTATAAATAAAACTACAGATATATTATTAAATCATTTGGCCAGACAGCGGTAGTGCCGATATTAGAATAAAACAATAATTATTAATTGATGGCATAAGGAACTTCAATTTAATCGCTCATACGCTACTCATAGGACCCACATAATGTTGTAAGTTGTAGATGGGCCAATCAACTTTTCGATCTACATATTTTCTGTCTGCTGCGTTACTTTTCATGAACTTACAAATGTACGTCAATGAATACTATACACATATTTACAATGAAAAACAGTTGAAACCTAAATGTATCGATGTGAACTTGTGTGAGGCCTAACGCATGTACAATTTATAAGCATTTTTTCTAACAAACTTGATGAAATTGTCACCTGCGTTACGGGAATAGTGTCGATCGAATAGTTGATTGGCCCAGATATGTAAAAACTTATCTACCCACTCATTTGCTTTGAAACCATACTGCTGCTATGCCACCAAAAGGTGGAGCTTTATTCCTATGTAAAATAAGAATGACAGCTGGTAACCACAGTTACTAAAAGCAATTCAGTGGC